>JABFOV010001744.1:0-23304 GCA_022817685.1 Aradophagus sp. ZL-2020
TTCTCACACTGGCAATGAATACGGATTGAGGGTTCTTCGTTGCCAATTTGAGAATGGGGTTTTTCATTGGCAGTTTGAGAATGGGGGCTTTTTATTGCCAGTTTGAGAATGGGGGTTTTTCATTGCCAGTATGAGAATGGGGGTTTTTCATTGCCAGTTTGAGAATGGGGGTTCTTCATTGCCAGTTTGAGAATGGGGGTTTTTCTTCCCAGCCATCGATATATACTAGACAAAATATTTATATTTTCCCTAGATCCCATATTCAATCACATCGATTCGTGATCTATGAGTCGACATAATCCCAATATTGTTTTCTTGCTCAAGCAAGTACCCCTTACATGTAATCGGATTCCGATTATGTTAAGCAGGGAAGTGAGGTTAATACGTCGATAAGACGCCGGCGGTTATAACAAGCGGAGTCCCCGAGCGAGGCGTCAAAAATGCAAAGCCGTTTGTCCTTCTTTATTTTTCCATTTCGTCGATCCGACGACCACACGCCGGCGCTCGTTTGTCGGCGAGCAAAATAATTAAACCGATCGCGATTAAAAATGGCGGCAAGTTTACGCTGTGAATATTTGATGGACTCCTTGGAACGGCTGAGCGCAAACCCCGGGACCCACTTAATCATTATTATTTTAATCACTCCGCCGGGCGCTGCTTATGAACAAATAAGCAGTTTGTTACAAAAATGAACACTGCCGCGCGCCTGATTTATTAGCTTGCTTCGGTAATCGCGTCTGCAGTTGAACCGTCCATTTTGTTAGACGGTGCTTGGCATTGAGGAACGTGTTTTCAGAACGTTGAATCTAATTAAAAAGAGGTTCAAATATTTTCAGTTTTAAATCATATTAGGGTTCTAGAGTGAGAGAAATAGACTGTTACCTTAACAGTCTGGATTGTACAGTCTGACTGCTGACAATAAACTGTTACAATAACAGTCTAGATTGGACAGTCTGACTTTTGAAAATAGACTGTGACATTAACAGTCTAAGCTGTTAACTTAATAGTCTGGACTGTACAGTTTGGCTGTTGAAAATTGACTGTAACAGTAACAGTCTAGACTGTTATCTTTACAGTCTGGACTGTACAGGCTAACTTTTGAAAATAGATTGTAATTGTAACAATCTAGACTGTTACCTTAACAATCATAGACTATAATTTTTCACAGTTAAAGACAGTTTACATAACAGTCTATTTTTCTCAGTGTGTCACTATTTTTAATTTTGTTTCATTCAGCAAATGATTATCAGTGCAGATCAATTAAATTGCAAACAATTAAAGTTAGTGCAAAATTTTTTTTAATTTTTTAAACAATTTTGTTTCAATCATAACCATTTCACCCTGCAATAGTTTGTTTTTAAGATTTGTATTTTGAACAGTGAACAGATTCACTTTCATTGAAAACAATCGCCCGTCGAAGTATCAATTGTCAGAAGAATACCCGCAGGACTGTTAACTCAAACTTTGTAACCCACAAACAGAATAAACGATCAACGATTCAACGAAAAGCCTATCAAATTAACGACAGTGCCAACTTGACTGCGCAGCTCGGGCTGTAAAAATGAACGGCCGAGGCGCGGGAAAGACGTTTGACGGCTCGGAGGAACCGTCGCGCCGCGATTGCCGCTCAATTGAAGCGTTTTGATTGCTCATAAATTTGCCACGTGTATTCAGCGTAGCGAGCCGACATTATCCATTGTTTAATTTCGACGTGTTCGCGCCGTTATCGAGTGGCTTATAGTTCCAGTGCTTTGCATTTTAGTAACGCGGGGGGGGGGGAGGAGGGGGGTGGCGCGCGTCGCCGAGAGTTTACCGAGACCGGGTTATCTAATTTTACTTGCCGGTAATTTGCATGATCCATTCATAATTCATAATCAAGATCGCTCGAAAAAAGGCGCGCTTATAAAGTAGCGCCTTAGGTGGCGCTCGCGTCGAACCGGGGAATCCCCGCGATGTTTTTGAAGTTACAGATAAACAAGTTGGTCGATTCGATTGTTTTTTTCAATGTTTTTTGCAAAATTTTTTTTCGCATTGTTTTAGAGTTTCTTTGCGAAAAACGCGAAATTATAGATATTTTCGCGTTTTTTTGACGTTTTTCGTGGGAACAGAAGAAAAAAGACAATGAGTTCGCCTCTGAAAATGAAGATAATAAATCTGCCTCAAGAAGAATTCCTCGATGTTATTTTTTCGCGTTTTCGACGTATTTTCGCGTTTTTCCGCAAAATGTGTTAAAAAACTCGAAAATGTCGCGGAAAACGTTTGAAAATATAAATAATAAATTTGTTTTCACTAATAATCAAGGTCGCTAAAGAGGGCGCCTTCATAAACAAGCGCCTTAGATGGCGCTCGCGTCGTTGCGGGGAATCGCCGCGACGTTCTCGACTAAAAATACGCGATGCATTATTCGCTTTGTTAGGCCGGCCCCTTTTTCCCGTCGCCAGAACGAATAGCCGTAACGGTTGGCAAAGTTTTCCGGCAAACACGTAAATAAACACGGGCGACAACAAACACGCCGGCTTTCGTTTATTTGCCGAGGCTTCGGGCACGTTTATTGCGCCCGGCTCGCCAATGATAATCGGCGATGAAAAATTGCGGATTAACCTTCGTAATCGGAAATCGCGCCACTTCCGGTCCGGCGTAAACAGAAAATTCATTAAAAGTTATATTTCGCCGCTCGCGACGGGACCCCGAGACGACGTGTCATCGAATCGATTTAAGTTGCCGCGTTGATATCCAATCGAGCAATACCTCTCGGCCTCGTTAACGTCGCGCGTTCAAATTTAATTATGAAGATTGTAAAAACTGCGGATAATTGTCAGGCGTTTAACGAGGAGAAGTAATCGCGGCAATTAAATGAACAGTGGTGGGAATGCGTCGAGAAAAATGTGACGCTTGGAAAAGGGGAAAAAAACGAAGACTCTTTTCGTTCATTGACTTTGGACATTCCGAATATATGGGGTGTATTAAATGTATGGAAAATGTCAGATTGATAAAGGGGAGTTGATTTTTTGATGTCGATGAACAAAAGATAATTTGGTAGATGATATGTTTGTTAAAATTAAATATTAATAAATTTCTAGTGAATATTTATTTAACGAATCGAGTTGTCGGCAAAGTTCAGTTTGACATCGGTCGATTATATTTTCGCAGTTTTGTGCGATTTAGTTTTGGAAATTATGAAGAGGGTGCAATGAAAGCAAAATATGTAATAATTAAAATATCAAGTAATTATCTCGACGCGAGTTCAGTTTGATGCGATGTGTGAAATGTGAATTCATTAAAAAGATGATGATACTATCGAGTAAAAAATACTTGAGTTGAATAAAATTACTTAAATTTTACCTGGTCCGACTGTTCGCCAAACAGTAGTATAATATATACATAAAATAAAATACTTAAGTTTATTAATTTTATAATGAAACCTTAATTATAAAATTTATTTACTTGATTTAAGCATACTTTATCTATCAATATATATTATTGTATATACCTGAATACAAATTACAATAAAAATTGTAATTTCTCTTTGAATCTTGGAATATAAAATTTAACTATAAAATATATTTGACTGGAGTATATTTATCATACTATATTTATCAAGTATAATGTATATTGAGAAAAACAGATTATATCATCTCGAGGTTGTAAGAAAAAGATGGTACACTGTGTTTCACCGTGGCGCCACCTACAACTCAGATGGACCGAAACGAAATGGCGCAATCTATATGATACAATCTAAATAAATTGTACCATCTATTTCCTACAACCTTGACACGGTAAAAACAAAAAATGGAACAATCTTACCACTTTAGGTTGTACATCACTCTGTTTCACCGTGGCGCCACCTACAACTCAGGTGGACCGAAACAGAGTGGTGTCATCTAGATCGTACCATCTATTTTTTACCATCTCGAGATTGAAAGAAAAAGATAGTACAACCTTGCCATCTTAGGTTGTAAGACACTGTGTTTCACCGTGGCGCCACCTACAACTCAAGTGGACCGAAACAAAGTGGCGCCATCTAGATGGTACAATGTAAATAAATTCTACCATCGATTTCTTACCATCTTGACACGGTAAAAACAAAAAATGGAACAATCTTACCACTTTAGGTTGTACATCACTCTATTTTACCGTGGTGCCACCTACAACAACTCAACTCAGGTGGACCGAAACAAAATTGCGCAATCTAGATGGTACCATCTATTTTTTACCATCTCGAAATGGCGTGATCGATTTTTCTCCGTGTATACTTGTTGATAAAAAAAAATGTCTATTTCATCAACAAAACAAAATAAATAAACTGTTACAAACACAAAGTACAAAAATCGCTCAACATTTTGTAAATTCAACCAAATATTCAACTTGCATTATCTACTGTACGTACATTAGCCTGACACTTATTCACTTCTTACACATTGTTCTGTCGAGACACTGACAGGCCCAGTTACCCTATATCGACAACACGGAATTCCTGTGCGTGACAGAAACACTCTTGTGACAAGCACAGAAACTCCCGTGACACGCACAAGAAAACCTGCGTACCCACGATTAAAGTACAACTAATTTCGAAAATGTCCTCGTACACTTCTCTCTCTCTCTCTCTTATTTATTTCTGTTTTCACGCAGGACATCTTTTTTCCACGTTAAATGGACGCGTTCAATTTTAATAGGATCCTCCCTTTGCGGATAAAAGGAAGAAAGTACCGGCCCTCGTGAGAATGCTTGCATAAGATAATTACAACTCATAAAAATGAAGTTAAATTACTAGAAATTTTTTCCACCACCCCGTTAGCCAGGACGAGTCGATATGAAAATTCCTATTTCGCAACATTAAAGAGCCATTAAATGTAATCCGTTTACAGTGGCCGTGTTTGTGTGAAACCTGCTTATTAAGTTTTTCCAGACGGATTCTGTTTAAAAAATAATATAATAACGGTAATAAAATCCGTTACGCGTTTCGAGATGCTAAGTAAAGAGGCGCGAGCTGAAGGAGAAGCTCGTTATGACGTTTAATTTAATTTTATTTCCGCCCCTTACGGTTTTGTTTCAAAGTGATGAAGGACAATATATTTTCTCTTTTCTTTTTCAAGGAATTACATGACAATGCATGTAATGAAAGGAAGGAGAAAGAAAATCATGCATTAAATGTATACAAATTTACGGCCAGAAAAAGAAGAACAACTTTGCGACGCGAAACGGTAAAGTTTTGGCGTAAATTTGAATTTGCAACCTTACATTTCATGAAATATATGAACAACACCATTAAGTTGATATATTTTCACTGTTTAAATAATAATATTCTTATCATAATAATAACTGTTAAGTTACAAAAAAATGGAGAATTAAGAGAAATAAAAATAGGCTTTTTTTACCACTTGGAACTGAACAGCAAAAGTTACTATTTGAATAGTAAATCTATATCGACTTCATCACTTAAATAGTTATTTTAACATTTTTGTAGTAAATAGGACAATTTACTATTTGAATAGTAACTTTGTGCCAACTTTATTAAGTATATAGTATATTTTACAATTGTAGTAGTAAATTGTACTACACTGAGAAAACTACATCATAAAAGATACTATTTAAATAGTAACTCTATACCGACTTCATAAACTTTTAAATAATTATTCAACAATTTTAGTAGTAACTTGCTCCAAGAGCAAATAAAACCAAGTAGAAAAAGTTAGTATTTAAATCGTAAATTTACACCGACTTCATCATTTAAATAGTTATTCAACCATTTTTATAGTAAATTGTACTACACTGATAAAACTACATGGTAAAAGTTACTATTTAAATAGTAACTCTATACCGACTTCATAATCTAAATAGTTATTCAACCATTTTAGTAGCAACTTGCACTATGTTGAGAAAACTACATAGTAAAAGTTACTATTTAAATAGTTAATCTATACAGATTTCATCACTTAAATATTGTATTTTATCATTTTAGTAGTAACTGTACCAAGAGCAAATAAAGCCAAGTAGTAAAAGTTACTATTTAAATCGTAAATCTATCCTGACTTCATCACTGGAATAGTGTATTTTACCATTTTAATAGTAACCTGCATTACATTTATAAACTTCCTAGTCAAAGTTACTATATAAATAGTAACTCTATACCGATTTCAACATCTAAATAATTATTTAACCAATTTAATAGTAACTTGCACTACATTGAAAAAACTACATAGCAAAAGTTACTATTCGAATAGTAATTCTACACCGACTTTATCACTTAAATAGTTATTTCACCATTTTAGTAGTAACTTGTCAAAGCAAAGAAAACCAAGTAATTAACGCTCACTTTAGTAACAAAACCCAAATAGTAAAATTTTTTAAATTTCCAACGTTTATTAGTAAACGAAATTAAAATTTGATACAATTTTCTGTCTTTAAATAATAGCACTGTTTACTGAACGATTTCATGGGTATAAAGCTTTGATATATTTATGTTTTTAAACAAAAAATTTTTTTGCATGAATATAATTCACATGAATATAATATACATCATTATTCATGAATATAATATACATCGTTAATTTACATTTATACAATTTTCGTTTTCCAAAGAACGTTGTGAACATTATAAATAGCGCACTTTGCCACAAAAATTGTAATCTTCGCTATTCAACGCCATTCAGCGAAACGTTTCGCACGTATTTTAATAACCCCGCTAAAACGTGCCCCCCGTCACTCAGCATTATTTATATAATCTTCTACTTAAAAATCTTGTCCAAGTCCGACATATAACGATCTAAGATAAAAGATTTTAATAAGGGAAGGGTATTAATTTTTATCACTCGAAACGAACGCAACTGCGAAAGTGCTCAACTTTTTCTCCCTCCGGAGGGGGAGGAGTGGGGGAGGGGGTGAAGAAAAATTCATTATCACCACTGTCAGTAGCGAGCGCCGCGTCGCGTCATCCAATTAACTCGGAAGAATTTAAAGTCCGATTTTTTCGAGCAGTCGCTCCCGATGTAATGCCGCGGGATCGCACGAGTGTGTCATTAAAACAATTGCCGTCACGGCAGATCGCGTTTTCGTCGCCGCCGAAAAGTCGAAGCGGAAAGGAAATTACCGGCCGAGATATTAATGTACAGGCGCCGGGTGGCGCGGAGCCGAAGGTGCGAAACTTTCCCCATCGTCTTGATATAATCGCGTCACTGCACGTGTCGGGGTGTTAATCGCGATCGCCGGCGGATTTTTCGATTATTTTTTCGCCCCCGGATAATGATTCGACGGGACGAAGTTTCGGAATAAGTTAACGCGATAAGCGGCGATTCGATTTCGAGCCGCGACTTCAATTTGTGATTAAAATTTTTGCGAGCCAATAAAAATCGCCGGCGAGGAAGACGCGAGATTATCCCCCTCCTCCTCACCCCCTCCCCCCGACCCGGAGACGGTGATCTCCGTCCGGCCGGAAAAACGCGACCGTTTAATGACTAATCAAATTATTCTAATTCCGACGGATTTTATGCGGCGTCAGATACTGTAAAACGGAAAATCATATTCGAGGATCGACGTGCGCGCGCGGCACATTGTTATCGTCATCGCCAGATAAAGAAAGACAAATGTCCCTGGTCGCTCGTTAAACACGGAGATTTATAAGCTTTTCCTTTTCCTATTTTCCTCTTATTTTTCCTTTTTTTTTGTCTTCTTCTTCTTTTTCGGAAAACGGAAATTAGTGCAAATGAATATCGCGGAATTTCGTATCAGTTGACGAGACGAACGAAAAAACGCAAGCCAGTGGCTGAACTGTTTCGAAAACGCACACAGAAGTATTTTGTTGAATTAACGAAAATTTTGTCAAATGAACAAAAACCTTTGGTTGTTATGGGGCCAACAAAATTTGTTTTGTTGAAATAATACACTCACTTTTGTTATTAGAATTGTTCGAATAAAACATGAATTTTGTTGAATTAAGAAAAAATTTGTACCACGAGGTAGACTGCGCATGCGCTCTACCGTATGATGAACAACAAAATTTTGTTGATTTTACAAAGAGATAGGACAAAAGTATTTTGTCAATTCAACACAAAAATAAGTTGATACAAAAGAAATTCCGTTCGATTGAACAAATATCTTGCAACAAAATTCAAATAGTTTAAATCAACGCGATCAATTCTGTGCGTGAAGTTGCCTTTAATGTCGAAAAAACAGCAATTTCGGCTCCTCGCTCTTCCGCCGATTCTGATCAACTTTACGAATAAAGCAAGTTAAAACGGGAAATTTATATTCTTATAAAATTGGGGATTCAATGAAAATGAATGTTGATATTGATCATCTAACTCATAATTTGCGGCAATATTTCAAAAAAGTTTCCCCGAGAAGGATAGGTTGTCATAGGCGAAGTCACGAGAAAAACACATAGTTGATTGTTTGCTCGGCGCGGCGATTGATTTGTTGTGGCGCTTTTAAACAAATCGCGCGCACATTTCGCGGCTTCGAACGAACCGACCTTTCGGGCAAATTAATCCATTTATCGAATAATGGCGTCCCCGCGTGAAAACCGCTCGGGATCTTCAAGTCGGAGCCCCGAAACCCGTCGTTCGGTTTGCGGATTAGCCGTGAAAAGTGCACTTAATCAAATTTCATTCGCGACAAACGCATTTACATAAATACTTCCTCCCCTTTTTTCGTCGCTCCTTTTTTTACGCGAGCCGGGGCAAACGAATCCAATTAGATCGAGGCTTCGATTGCGTCTTCGGCATCTCGCGGCAACAAAAAAGGCGCGATAACCGACCGCGCGTTTATATTTCCAGCCGGCATCGCTTCTTCTTCCTTTCGCCTCCTCGTCTTCCTTCCTTTTTTACGAGCGCAATTTTCGTCGCGACGCGACAGGAGATTGGCACTCTTTTAAAGCGCACTTCCGCACTCTCACCCGGTGTCAACTCGAACGTTCTTCGCCCAACAAAGAGACACTCGTCGCTCGCTTTTGATCCAGATTCGATATTCACGAAACGCAAGGGCCACTTGCACACGGCGCTGTGGCATAAAAATACTCATTCACCGCGGTCATCAACAGGTCTCCTCGCGACGTCAGCCAGTCATTGGCAGGAGTCCAGGACTTGTCTTGGCGCGGGGCTTACCGTGAAAGCCAGTGGCCGTTAAGAAGACAAATAGACCATCCGCATGGAGATAAAAGGCCACTTTCGGCATCCGCAGATAGCCGGCGAATCATTTGGCAAAGAAATTGTCGACCTGCTCGCAGAACGCGTCGGCTCGATCGCCGACCAGTTTCGAATTTCCCACCAACGAGTCCGGCCCGGGATCATTCGGTTTGGTAGTAGATGGGCGCACTTCGGTTTCAAATCTCCCCCCATTGAATTCGGGCCGGAATCGTGCGGCGCATTTTCGTTTCAAATTTCCCCCAACGAATTAGTCCCAGGATCATTCGTTGAAGTAGATAGGCGCACTTTGGCTTTTTGATCTCCCACCAACGAATTCGACCCAGGATTGTTCGGTTTAATAGATCGGCGCACTTTTATTTCAAATTTCCCCCCAACGAATTAGGTCTAGGATTGTTCGTTGAAGTAGATAGGTGCATTTTGGTTTTTTGATCTCCCAGCAACGAATTCGACCTAGGATTATTCGGTTTAATAGATCGGCGCACTTTTATTTCAAATTTCCCTCCAACGAATCAGTCCTAGGATTGTTCGCTGAAGTAGACAGGCGCATTTTGGTTTTTCAATTTCCCTCCAACGAATTCGGCCGAGGATCATACAGTTTAATAGATCCACGCGCTTTTATTTCAAATTTCCCCCTAACAAATTGTGTCCCACGATCATTCGTTGAAATAGATAGGCGCACTTCGGTTTTTTCATTCCCTACCAACAAATTTGACCCAGGATCATTCGGTTTAATAGATCAGCGCACTTTTATTTCAAATTTCCCTCCAACAAAATAGTTCTAGGATTGTTCGTTGAAATAGATAGACGCACTTTTATTTCAAATTTCCCTCCAACAAATTAGTCCTAGGATCGTTCGTTGAAGTAGTTAGACGCATTTTGGTTTCTCGATCTCCCACCAACGAATTCGGTCGAGGATCATTCGGTTCAGTAGATCGGCGCACTCTTATTTCAAATTCGCCCCCCGATGGATTCGGCCGGGACCATTTGGTTTAGTAGATGCACTTTGGTTAATTGCAACGTGATTGGATTGCTCGTTCCTTTGAACGGTTACTTACATCAGTTGGCGAGGACCGGTTCTAAGGCAGCGTCCGTTCGAAATCCGGCCGGAAAACTGGCACTGGCGGGACAAGCCGAAAACGCGCGCGCGGTTTCGCTCGTGAGGGTATCGCGATGCGACTGTGGGGTAGTCGCTACCCCCTCGCACGTTCGCAGCCTCTTGCTCGCGCCCCCCCTCCTTGGGCGCCGTCGCCCGCGCCGCCGTTGTTGAAAACTCCCCTCCCCAGGGGGCGCGCGTGACTCCCCGCGACGCTGGCCACCTCCCATCGCGATCCTCTCATTCATCTTTTGATGATAATAAAATTTCCACGTTTTCTTGTTACCCCGGCGTACAAAGAAAATTTCTCGCATCTGGATTTGCTTGGGCGGCTTTATCGAACGCGGCTATCGCCGCACGAGATTTGTCTCTCTTTGGCCATTACGTTGCTTCCGAAATTACAGGCCGGCGAAATTTTATTTATCAAGCCAAGTTCCGGTCATTGTTCCGCTTTGATAACGGCTTGAAAGAGCGATGGTATTAGCCCCGGCTAATACTTTCGACGTCTCTTGGAGCTTCGGATTGGAATTTTAAGTTCGTGGACTTGTTCGTTTCGAATTCCCGCATTTCGTGGATCGATGTTTGCAATCTATAGCAACGGGGCGAGGAATATAATATTGAATGTTGGCGGTGCACGGTGAAGAAAAATTTTAATTGTGGGGTGTTTACACTGAGAAAACAATGTTGTAACCTCTACTTTATATATCGTAACGAGGACAATTTCATATAGTAAAGTGCTTACGATATTACATCGTAATTAACTTCTTAATTAACTTCTAAATTTTCATTTCACATTGTACGATATCGTTTTCTCGGTGCAATTATTGCAGTTATGATGTTTTTGATGTTCGTGAGGTTTATGATAATTATGCTACTTATGATATTTATGATGATCGTGACTTAAGGTGTACATTTTAACAGAGATTTTTGATGAATTAACACACTGAGAAAACCATGTTGTAACCACTGCAACACATATTGTAACGTGCACAATTTCATATAGTAAACTGTTTACGATATCATATCGTAACCTATTCTTCATAAATTGTAGTGTGGACAATTTCATATAGTTAATTCTTTACGATATCATATCGTAACCTCCACTTCATATATTGTAACATGGACAATTTCATATAGTAAACTGTTTACGATATCATATCCTAACTAACTTCAGCACATGACATTCCTAGATTACTTTATTTCGACCAATAAGCGTGCTGGAAATTTCACAGTTGCATGGTATTGTTTTTTCGGTGTACAATTAAAAATTAAAATTTCGATTTTAATGGTGCATAATATTGTAATTATAATTCATCTTCTTTTTTACTCCAAATTTGAGTAAACGTAAATTTGGCGGTAATTTTGTCTATTTTCAACTGTGAAATTTGAAACGTCCTTGAATTACAGTTCATAAATTAAACGTTTTAGTTGAAATATATTTGAAGAACATCTTTTGTCAAATTTGGGGAAAAACTTAATATAAATTTTTTCAGTGCAATTAATAAGGCACATCTGAACTGCGGTTATTTCATTGGTTACACTTTAAAGCTCGACTTCAATTTCACAGTATATATTCCTAAAGTAATGTTTTCCTCGAATTCGAAACAATTGTTAATTTTGTACTCGTTGATCAATTTGGTTTACTATTTTACAATAATATAACTTTATAATTGAATATAATATAAATAGAACTTGAAAAAATTTTCTTTTCTCAGTGTGACGTCTAATGAAAGGATTAACGTTTGGAAGATGGAAATGTTCAATTAAGAAGATAGTTGTTTCGACATTATTCACTAACTTAAATGATGTAAAAATGTCAGTTAAAGGATACAAATAGTTGTTTCTGTTTAATTGTTTGACGATGTTTATAATTTCGTAGAAATTAAATTAATAAAATGAAATAAATAAGTGGAATAAAATTGATTAATTTGTTTAATATTCGATGTGGCAAAATTCAACGAAAAAAAATATGCAAAAAATCGATTCATCAACAATGATAATAAAATTAACTAATCATGACTAATCATGATGATAAAATTAAATAATAAATCGATTTATTGGTATGATAATTAAATAATTAAATACGAATAAAAAATGTGTTTGATGGAAATAAAAAAGAATTTCTTTGCTTGTGATTGATTACGCGAACAAGATAGCCGAGCAAAAGAAAACTTGCCGCAGTCATTTACCAGTGCGCGACGAAATATTTTGAA
Source organism: Aradophagus sp. ZL-2020 (assembly GCA_022817685.1). Lineage (NCBI taxonomy): Eukaryota > Metazoa > Arthropoda > Insecta > Hymenoptera > Scelionidae > Aradophagus > Aradophagus sp. ZL-2020. The sequence continues at coordinate 12,447 of JABFOV010001744.1, forward strand.
AAATTCGAAGGCTAAATATTGCAAGTTTATAAAGTTATGAATATTAGTTTAAGCACGCACTACGATCGCGTTTATGTCGAAGGTGACAGAATGTCGCGACGTATCACAACTTTTTAGCATTTTTATGAATTCACTTACTTTACGATACGAAACTTTTATATCGTTTTATTGGACTTGAAAATTTATTACAACGAGTGGTGATATTTTTTACGTCATAAATATTTGATTTCATTTCCACCAAAATCACGTTCATCCCGAAAATGTTAGAAATTTTCCCCAAAACGACGGCGTTGTAATTAAATTGACGTGAAAAATAATCGACGAAGTTTGACTCATTTATTTGAATTTCGATTACATAAAAAAAAAAAATTAAATTTTAATGTTTAAATAATAAATACAAATTCTGTTAAATTATTCAATTCGCTTTAATTTCGTGGATTTGTTGCATATGATTAGCAATGATTCAAAAAAGATTGACATTTTTCGTTACAGAATATTTGTGTTTTTACTTGAACCATGAAAAATTCAAATGGAAAATCTCATCTTGAAATTATTTACCGTTAATGAATTCTAATTCTCGCAAATAAAAAAGATTAGATTATTGCGTAAGTCAGTGTTTGCAAATTCCAGAAATTTGCGGTGCGCTACAACATTCCATCATCTTTGGCGTAAACGTGATGCTTGCGCGCGCTAAAACAAATATTTATAACTTCGTAAAGTAACAGTATTTTAAGTTACACGTTTTTGACATATTTCTTCATACATTAGTGAATAACTTTCTCGCTTGACTTTTTTTTTAACGAAACTTTTCTCGCTCAAATTATTTCAACATTATTTTTTATTTATGTTAAATTAAATTATTACTCACGAACGATATTTATTATAGATAATATATATAATTAATAATATAATAATAAAAATAATTCAATTATAAATTGAATCATAAATATAATCATATATATATAATTATAAATTTCAACGCATAATTAGTAGATGATTTCACCAACGACAAATGAAATAATTTCGACAGCACCAACTGTTTGTAAGAGTCACGATTTGAATAATAAATTTCAAATTGAAAGTAGTAAATTCGATAAAACTCAAGTAATCGAGGGCAACGGAAGCCGTTTCTTGTTCGGCCGGCTTGTGAGTTTATTGTCAAATACGAACAACCAGCAGCAGTTTGAGCCGTTAAATGCATCGTTAGACTACAAAATTAACACAGAAAATTAAAGGGTGATGAAAGCAACTGAAATTCAGCCAACTATTTCGAATAACAAATTTTAATAAATGTAATGAATTTCGAATTCATTTAATTGCGAACAACTGTTTGACAACGAAAAACATCATTTTTACTACTTGACTTGGAAAATTGAAAATTGTATTGAAATACAGCAGATGAGAACGTCTTACATCGAAATTTATTCGTATTCACACAGTTTCCTTTTATGTTTAAAAAATATATTTTCATTGGCAGAACATTAATTTTATGTTAAAAGTATCACGGTTCTTGTAATAAGAATAAATTACACGGAGAAAAAACAGTTTCACCATCTTAGATTGTAGAATACTGTGTTTCACCGTGGCGCCACCTACAACTCAGGTGGGCCGGAACAAAATGGCGCCATCTAGATGGTATAATATATTTAGATTACACCGTCTATTTCTTACCATCTCAAGATGGTGCAATTTTTTTTGCTCACTGTATTCTCGATCACAAATGAAATCCGGTTATTATGAAAAGATTTCCTCTTATGATAAGAGAATTGTCATCTCACCATTAGAAGAGACAATCTAACCTTGAATGACGTGTCAATGAACTACAAGTCGCCGACAACAATATATAACATACGTATACGTATATAACATTTATTTTTTAACATATTTCGATTTCAAAACAAACTGCCATAACCTCTACGATATTTCTGCAGCAATTGAACTAACACATTATTCGGTTATTCTTGTAATAGAACGAAAGTTCAATTTGCTATAAAAAATATTTATTCAACTTAGAAGGAATTCCTTTTATATAAGAATTAAGTGGAAAATCCACTTGTCATAAGAGGAACCCTCTATAAACTGATTTTACCGTACAAATCCAAGACGTTGGACATGGTGAAAATCGATAATGAAAAAAAAAATCGCACCTTATTCACGAATTTACGTTGTATAAACATTAAGTGCGTAATAAATTTCAGTTAAAGTTACTTTTCGATCGAGTGAATTTATTCACATAACTGCTAAGAATTTTTATATATTTAGTATACAAATTACGGCAAAAAGAGAACTGTAAATTGAATCCGTTGGCACGCTCAGCTGGTGCTATATCATGTTGAAAGCAGTGACCAGGAAAAAGGAGCCCGATCATTTTTCAATGTCAACACAGTATAACCTCTCCACAACATACGCATAACAACACATACCTTCCGAGCGTCGATTTTAATTCATTTCGTGCTTTACAGTTCATTGATCAGCCGTCTAAAATTGCGCCGTTATTATGCCGTGACGTCAGTCCCGCCACATAATTTAATTAATTAATTTTGCAACATAGTTGTAAAATCAGTTGATAATTACGCGCGGAAAAGTTTAAAAGTTATCGTATTTTCAACCTCCATATTATATTACATTTGATTCGTCATCGAGATTAAACATTACCGAAACAAGTACAATAAAAAATTCGTACTTTTTTTTCGATATTTTTTGTTAATTTTATGTATTTATTATTTGTTTATTTTTTTTGCTGCTACATTAAAATTAATCAAAATTATATATATATATATATATATATATATATTATGTAAAATTATATAAATGTTTCGTATATAAATTTATAAAAACATAGATTGATAATTTAAGTTTATATTATTTTATATATTTTATGAATGAAATTTATTTTAAACAATTCTTTTGTTTGAAAAAAATAGTAATTTTTTAGTAATTTTGATGCAAACTTTTTTTGTACGTCGATAACAATTTACCATGAAATTGCTGAAAAGAAATTAAATAAATCGAAACTCAGGGTTCATAAAATGATTCGCGATTTCAAAACTTTAAAATGTATGCATATATGTATTCATCCCACGAATAAACAGAACAGTTCACTGAGTAACTAAACAACGCTAACCGATCCTTTGTCAATAAACTTTGAAGTAAATGACTGACGAAGCCGTTTCTGACTCAATTTCAAAGGAGATATTGCTTAAGTTAACTACGCGAAGAAATAATGCGGATTTTTTTTTTTTCGTCATTTTAAAAAAACGGACTTCCGAAGTGCCATCTTTCATATAGAATTTTAAATTCCGAGTCAAAGAGCGCGTTTTTGTTGGATTCATAGATTTTTGTGAGGCAAATTATGAGAAATTTGATTGGTTGATGAAAATTTTAGCCAATCATATTAGTCATAATTTTCTTCACAGAATTCTGTGAAGCCAACAAAAACGCACTCAAAGTGTAGGTTAAAGTTCGTATACTTTACGTTAAAATAAAAGTTTATAAGTTTAAGAATAAAGCAATGAGTTGGGCTTTCAAATGAATTTTATTTTAAAATTAAGTTTTTATAATTTCTCTTAATCCGTACAATTTCTTGTTGATTTTTAATTTAAATTACCAAAGAATGTTCAGAGTAATCGTGAAAAAAAAATATTTTTATGAAAAGCTCCAAGTTTAAGAGATTTTATTTAAAAAATAAATAATTTTTTAAATTTGTTATAATATGTGCAACTTTGTATTCATTTTTACTCTGAAAACAAATCAAACTAATGTCTTTAACCTAAGTTTATGAAAAAAAAACAATTATTTTTATATATACACTGAGAAAACCATATTGTAACCACTACAACACATGGACAATATCACATAGTAAACTGTTTACGATATCATATCGTAACTACTTTCAGCCAATGACATTGCTTTATTTCGACCAATAAACACGCTGTAAATTTTACAATTTATATTGTAGAATATCGTGCTCTCAGTGCAAGTATCGCAGTTGTCATGATTTTGATGTTCATGATATTAATGCTAATTATAATGTTTATGATATTAATAATAATCGTGATTTAAAATGTTCTTTTTAACAGATTTCTGATAAATTAACACACTGATAAAACCATATTGTAACCGCCACAACATATATCGTAGCGTGGACAATGTCATATAGTAAATTGTTTACGATATCATATCGCAACTACTTTCAGCCAATGACATTGCTGGATTGCTTTATTTCGACGAATAAGCATGCTGGAAATTTCACAATCCACACTGAGAAAACCATATTGTAATCTCTACTTCATATATCGTAACGTGGACAATTCCATATAGTAAACTGTTTACGATATCATATCGTAACCTCTTCTTCATAGATTGTAGTGTGAACAATTTCATATAGTAAACTATTTACGATATCATATCGTAACTACTTTCAGCCAATGACATTGCTAGATTGCTTTATTTCGACCAATCAGCATGTTGGAAATTGTACAATCCATACTGTACGATATCGTTTTCTCGGTGTATATATACACTTTTCTTATACACATTTATTTATATATATATCTATACATTCATTTTTATATATAGATACACTTTTCCGCGCGTATGAATAAAAATTGCGCCGAAAAAAAAAAAAAAAACGTATTAACTTGTTGAGAAAAGTAAGTCAAGTTTCATCTGTAACTTGCACGAGGGATTCCGATTCGTCGTATAGGGTATAGGGCACGTAACTATAAGGGATTTGAGAAGAGGTCCGGGGGCTTTGGTAGATCTGTTGGAATCATGTCGTGACTCCATACTAAGCCGGAGTAGGTTTCTTAGCTTCTTGGTGGAGATTAGTTTGGTTACAGATAACAGTAAAGTCCGAGTCTATTTCTCAAATAGCATCACTGAATTTCGCGGCCAGATGCCGGAGATCGAGTCATTGTACGCGGAAAACGTCGGCCGGTATCAATATCGTTGTGATCCAAATAAGAAAGCGACGGCCGGACTCTGGTTACATTTATCAATGGCGTTCATCGCACAAACGCATCAGCCGATTGTGATCGTTGTTATAATTTTAATAACTAGGGGTGTGCGATACCTCGATATTCAAAATCGAGCGAAATAATATGATACTCTAACGATATCGAGCGAAAAAACAATGTATAGACATTTTAAATTACTTCCAAATTTTCACATTAATCGAGATACTTCGAGATCTCGATATACATCGAGATTCTGCCAAAAAATCGAGATTTTAGCAAAAAGGCGCATGATACGTCGATTAAAGTCTTGTACGAAATTCGAGACTTGGAAATATATCGTTTAATCCAATATCGTTAACGCTCGATATCGATAACGTTGATTTTTCAATATCTCGCACACCCCTATTAATAACGGTTATCGCAAAAAATATACCACAAAGAGAAGAAAGAAAAAATGAGGAATAGTATATTATTGCTATACCCGAAATATGTAAGCTACTTTACGGACCGAGGGAGCGGACGGTAAAGTGGAACTTACAGCCCTAGGGCGGTAAAGGCAGCTTTACAGCCCCAGGAGCGGTTAGTTCCAATTTTGTCCGCTCTCAAGGTGCGTAAAAAAAATTTATTGCAAGAGAATCAAATGACGACGCATGCAGCGTCGAGCAGGCATTGAGAGGATGATGAACTAGACTGGAAATTCAAAATTGCCTCCAAAACGATACGATAATATTGCAAGTTAAATGGAAACAATAAATAAGCATAAAAAATGACGAAAATTTTTGTATTTTTATTGCATTTTTTAAAATTTTTTGTTAAAGAATTAATTTTGTAAATAATGTATGAAGAAAATTCTTCTAATTGTTATTTTATGATAACAATGTCGAATTCAATTATTATACTTACAATTAAAAATTCTTGATCTTCGGTAGGAATCTTCCACAATTGTGACGAAAATATATAACATTATATAAAATAAACAGAAAATAAATAACTCGAATGAAATAATAGATGTTCTTAAACACATTCAAAAATTTATGATACTTGGTTTAAGTATAATGTACTTGATCCAAGAAACATTCTTTTTTTTCGTATTCTATTTTTTAGTCCGTCGAGTGTTATATTCGACTCTTTTATGATTTCCTATCCTGTTAAAATAAGTGTATGAAATAACCCTCGATTAAATCGTCAAAGAATTTTTTTTCGTCGAATAAGCAAAAAACGTCATCTCGAAACATTACATTAAACTGATCCCGTGCTAAATCTAATATTCAATTGTTGAATTTGCATAGATTAACGGAAACGCGAGGGTCTTAAATTTGCATTTTCTTTTTAATATATTTGATTAATTTAACAATCTGTTCAACGTAAAGCGTTATTAAATTCTCAGTCGTGCAACATTTATTATTTATAATCATAATTATTTAATTGGTTTTTTTCTTAATTGTACGAATTATTAACAATTATCATGTCCTTATTCTAATTTCGAATTCGCTGTTATTAAAAACTACGAGTTTCATTAATGTTTCAAACGTTTTAATATCTCAAGGCATTTTTGTCAAAATGAATTGACCTACTTAATAAGAACAAATACAAGACATTCTATTGATCCAAACATATGTTGTATATTACGGCACCGTTTTTTCCTTTTACTTATTGAATTACATCTTTTTCTTACGAATGTACGGTATAAAGGAACATCAAACCATTCATTTTCGATAGTCCTACTCAGTTATATCTTTCCGCAAACTTGTTTGAAACTTTTTTCATATCACCAAATCGATCTAGAAGTCTGCGTTACAATTTGGACGTTACACGTATATATGTATATATCTATATTATATTACATACATACATATATATCTATATATTAGGCTGTATCGAAAAATTAGATTTGGCCGTCTAGGTTCCGGAATTGCAGCTTCAGATGAGACAACGTGTTTAGCCGAGTAGTTCGACTTTTTAACAATTTCTAAGAGTCGCAGGAGCGACTCGAATATGCCATTTTTACCTACTTTTTCAGTTGAACCCATTTATCTCGGAATGTTAGGATGGGAAATCGATCATATTCGGATATATGGTGCCGAGTCACATAGCTGACGTAACTTTAACTTCAGCAGGCAGATATAATGAAATGGGTGTTAAATGTGTTATCTTTAATAACATAAATGACGTTTTTAACCTCGTTGTACCAAAGTACGAGTTATTTGATAAGTTAGGATCAATAAGTTGATTTGAAAATTAAGTTAAACTTGTCGACAAGAATTTTTCTTCTTTTAAATGAATCAACGCACAAACTACAAATCAAGGCAATATTATAAATGGGAAAAAAATAACAACAACACTGAGAAAACCATATTGTAACGACCACAAAATATATTGTAATGTGTAAAATTTTATATTGTAAACTGTTTACGATATCATATCGTAATTAATTTCATTCAATGACATTGCTAGATTGCTTTATTTCGACCAATAAGCGTGCTGGAAATTTTACAATCCATATTGTAGGATATCGTTTTCTCGGTGAAGGTATTAATCAGGCCATCATAAGGTGACGTCATTTTACGTTGGGCTGACAAATTAATTTACCTTTAAACGATCTCAATTATTGCTAGGAACTGAAAATCACTGCATTATAGTAAATCTGAAATCAGGTTACAGTAAGGTATTAATAAGGCCATCATGAGGCGACGTCATTTTACCCTGTTTTAACAAATTTAATTACCTTCGAACAATCTCAATTGTTGCTACGAACTATGAATCACTGCAATATAGTAAATCTGAAATCAGGTTACAGTAAGGTATTAATTAGGCCATCATAAGGTAACGTCATTTTACCCTGTTTTAACAAATTGAATTATCTTCGAACAATCTCAATCATGACTATAAACTACAAATCACTGGAAAATTGTAAATCTGAAATCAGGTTACAGTAAGGTATTAATAAGGCCTTCATAAAGTGACGTCATTTCATTTAGTCCTTGTAACGACCTTGCGATGCAAACCCTATAGCACGCTTCTATTTTTAAACGTAATCAAAATTTCATGCAAGCAATCAACTGAACCGGCATAATAAAATTATTATAATCAGATAATTCGTCCAAATTAGTTGGAGAGACGTACATAATTTTTATCTTAATGGGGTTTCGGACTTTAGAAGAATGTGCATAATGTATTTGGACACCTGGCGAGAGAAAGGTACTATAACTTTGTAAATAATTCAGTAACCACAAACCGTTTTAGGGGCATACTCTACACACTTTGAGGATGCAAAAGTCAGAGGAGTAATTTTCCCTTTACGATTCCAAAACGTGGAACATTAATTATTCCTACATGACACGTTTTGCTGATGATTTAGCAACGTTAGTCTCGTAAAACACGAGTTTTTACTTAAAATTCGAATACGCAATCATTGATTTCGAAATCAATATTAGGTAAACGCAGATTTTCAACATTAATTTTACAGCTGATTTCACAAGCCATTAAAATTAAAAGATTATTTCATTTTTCAATTCAAACGAATCATTTCCGAGCGTGAAATGTGGAAACGATGATTCCATATAATTCCGCGAATCGGCAACACAAAATAAATAACTGCAACGAGATGTCATTTAGGAAGATGAAAAATATAATGAAACGGCTAAGTTGAACAACTTTAGTTCTGATAGTTTGCTAAGATGAAAAGTAACCATTAGAATTATTTATCTGTGGCATTCCATTAACTAAATAAGAGCAAAGTCGGGGAATTGTTGAGAACTTACAAGCAAGTCTTTCATTTTAATATGGTATTACAATTTATCAGATGAAAAATTATGCGCCGCAGTGAGAATACATAAATAGCTTTTTTATATCATTGTAGACGGCGAAAGACGGAATAAAAGTATATTTTGGAACAATTTGCTAATGAAGAATATATATGTCGATATTTATTTTGAATGATGCATTTTTTTATTAATTATATGATTTTAGTGTGAAAAACGTAAAACAAAAAATGCATATTTTAAATTTCAAAATTCGCGCCCGAACCGTGATATTGCGAGGTAGATGAAAATTATACATAAAAATGTAAAACAACAATCTCGTTTTGAGACAATTTTTGGATTTGATAATGAAATTTTGGATTAAAATGGTTTAAGTATCTTAATTATTAAGAAAGTCTCAAAATTAGACATTTATTTTTAGAGGAAAATTTAACACGTAAACTTTCACCTACGATTTCTAGGTTAACTCGACCAGGCCAAGAAGTACAAATAAGTTCCTGCATAAAACTATTAGAAATCAAATTATTACCAAAAAATTCAAGATGATTTTAAAGAGTATCATCATTTTTAATCGCAATTTTAATTAATTCATTATTTAACGAAAGATACTTGAAAGTCGGTATTGCAGAAATCTACCACAATCGTTTCGTTATCCTCTTAATCCGTAACTCGTTCAAAGCAGCGTTAGATCAATCATCTGACTAAAAGATTGAAAATGTATTACAATGACAATTTAATTCTTAAATCATTTTTTTTTTTTCAATTTCCCCAAGGTTCACACACAATCTGAAATCAATTTCCAATGAAACAAACTTGATTTCTTAAACTGGAACTCGTTGAAAGAAAACAGTCCCAGATCAATTATTAAACCATAAGAAACGATATTTTTTAAATTTCTAACGTTTTTTAGTAATTTACAATTGAATTTGATACCATTTTCTACATTTATAAACGATTATAAATCTGATTGAATAATGTTACAAGAAAAAGCATGAATATATAGATCTTTTAGGTTACACGATTTTTATTTCTAATTGCAATGTAAGTTGTAAAATTATATTTCATTGATTTTCGTTTACTATTCAACGTTGTAAACTTCAACCACATAGATATTTTTGAAATTTGTAACGTTTTTCAGTAAACGACAATTCAACTAGATGCGATGATCTATATCTATATAAACGATGGTAAATCTTATTGAATAATTTTGCGAAAAAAAGCATCAATATATATTAATCTTTTAGGTTACACGATTTTTATTTCTAATTGCAATGTAAGTTGTAAAATTATATTTCATTGATTTTCGTTTACAATTCAACGTTGTAAACTTCAGCCACATAAGAAAGGCGAAGCTTAAGAACGACCTATTACGACCTTGACATTTGTCCATAACGAAAAACGGGCAAAGTCTATTTGTAAAGGCACCGCGCGGCTAAAATGATGGAAACGAAGGATAATTGAATACAAGTTGATCGGGCTGTGCGTTTCCACCCCATTAAATTGGACTTAAACTCTTCGCGGAGAAAGCAATAGGAAACCCTCGAGTTTGCCTCTGTGCTTCCTCACCGCCCTCTTCAATCTAGACTAAAGCAAGGGAATGTTTACGACTACCCCAGCTGAGCGAGCCAATCAGTATCGGCGTGTGAAAGCTCTATAATACTTTACAATAAAATAGCGCAAGCATTACCACAGCATTGTCGTAAGTTATATATACATAACGGGATTATTTCTTGCCTTATTGCCGCAGCCTTTCGTGCCACTGTTCGAGCCACTTAATTCGAATGTGATTTTATTCATGAAAATGTAATCCGCCGGGTTATGCCGGGGCAAAAATGGCCCGGCAAATTTTACGACGAAATATTAAGGGTATTCGCTGGTCATATCGAAAACGTAGAGACACTGCTGGAATTTGAAGTTTACGTTTCGTGTGGTAAAATGAACTGAAAATTGATAGAAAATAAGGTAGCTTGCTACTTAATTGGAGTTTAATTGTCGACTTTCCTCGTGTGGTTGAAAGTTGCTGGTGTATAGAAATATGGCAACGTGGCAAATTTGGATAAAACTTTCAGAACTGAAGTTAGGAAGTTACAAAATCTTAAGGTGACGCCTCGTGTCTGGTGTCACGGAGTTAGTGTCTTT
>JABFOV010001745.1:0-23303 GCA_022817685.1 Aradophagus sp. ZL-2020
ATATAATATTGTATTAAATATTATATTAATTAATATTAAAAATATTAAATAATGCTAAAAAATAATAAATAAAAGAACTATCGTAAATTAAAGTAAAAAAAAAATAGGATAAAATTTAAAATAAAAAAAAAAAAAAAAAAGGAAATAAAGATTATTGTAGTGTATTGTATAAAAAATCATACTTAGATTGAAAATAAACAATTCAAATTTATAAAAAAACTGAAATTTTCAAATTGTTTGAAATTTCAATTGATGACTATAAAATCGGACGTTAAACATAAAAATAAAAATTATATTTATATGGTTATCCTTTATATTATTTCTATATATTCTGAATTTAAAAAACATAAGAACAGCGTACGAAAAAAATCCAGTGCAAGGTACAAAAATTGGTTTTTTTAATGCAAGCCTTACTGAATAATTAAAAGGGCCTTTGAAGGCGTGCCTTCAAAGATATTTCAAGGGCGAGTCGTAACGCGCCAATAAAGGTATCTGATTAAGCCCTGTATCCCCCTTTAAAGGCCCCTACTTAGTTTTAGGGTTAACCTTCAAAGGGCCCAGGTTTAATTTTTACTAGGGTTTTTTAATTTGAATTAAAATAAAATTGGATTTAAATTATTTTTTTATTATACACTGAGAAAAATAAGATTTCGTGATGTATGATCACTGTTCGAATTTAGAACGCGTGTCACTTGTTTTAATTAATTAACTAATGTAATTTCCTAACAGTGTTGGGACTTTCTTTGAGAGTGCATAAAGCACGAAATATCGCGCTTAAGAAATGTACTAACATTGCTAGCAAATTACATTGACACGTGTGATATCTATTAAAAATTCAATCTGTGATTGTACTTTATAAAATTTAATTTTTCTCATTGTAATAAATAAAAAATATTTGAATTTTTCATATATTTTGTATGATTCAAATATAAATTTGTATATTTATATATTTTACATACATAAATCCATATATTATGTTACTCATATAATTTCAATAGTTCCTTTCTTGAGTGTATCAAAATTTGTAAGTACTATAATACTTATAAATTCAAGTACACGAATGTTTAAACATTTGAGTAAATAAAATAATATAAAATGTATAATTTCTATGATGATTATATGATGATGACGACCAATGGTAAATGATAGTAATCTACCGATCTTTCAGTGCCCTTCTTCTAAAATTACACATTTCTAGTGTAATTTAAACAGTTGGTAAATTATTGTGTTTCGCGACTAAAGTTAAAAAGTGAGCCCAAATTAAATGGATTTGTTTTGTATTCTTACGTAATGTTTACGAATCGAATTTCTACATAATTACTGTCTTTAGTCATGTGTAACAGTATAACAAGCTGTTTTTGCCTTCATTTTATTTCGTCAATTCGCTCTTCCAATTGTAACGCTACAACTTTTTTGAAAGAAATATTATGTTTGAAATTTTTACTTGTCAAATGTTGTAATTTATTTCTAAATCGAAGGAAAACATTACAATCAAGATTTGTGTATTGTATTTTTTATAATAATTCAAGTTGTTTTAATCACAATCAAACACGCGCTACACTTTTTTCTGGAACTGTTCTATGTGATTTATAATAGTTTGTGGTGAAAGTATGGTAGGTAAAATCCTGTGTTATCTAATTTCGTAATTAGTTCAATTACGTTACATTAATTCCGCGAAGAATCAAATTACTGATTTTTATTAAAATTTATGAGACTAATATAAAATATTGTTACCTACGTTTGCGAACAGGAAAGTGCGATTTTTCATGTACTTACATATTGTAACGTCAAATCGTAACACCGAGCATAATACTTGTGCACAGTTTTGAATGAATTATTAACTTCGCGATAAGTACAAATGAGACTAGTTTACAAAGCTTTTTGCAATTTTAATAAATCATGTCATAATTACGTAGCGATTATGTTAAAGTTACACTTATATTTAATTGTTATAATTTCTAAAATTACTCTTTGAAAAAGTAGTTTAAAGCAAATAATTTTTGTGATCATATTGTATGATCTTGCAGTTTCATGTAAACATTTATTTCCTTCAGAAAATTCATTATCATTCATCATTTTAGAAACAGAATAACCATTTTTCTTTAGCACAGAAGACTTCATTTTACCTAATTTTCACCAGCCATCATAATCATCCATCGAGTAATTTCTAGTGATTATTTTTTATCGATTATTTCTTTCTGATTAATCGTGGTAAAAAATCAAGACTGATTTCATCAATAGATTTAGCTAGAGTTATATGGTATGGTTAGGATAAAAAAAGTCATTTTATATGCAAACTAATCTTGTAATGTTTATAACTTGTAATGTTTATCAATCATCCACTAAAAAATTTTATGTTAAATTAATTCCATAATTATTTCTATTATTTCCATGGTAATAAGTAAAATACTTTTATCAAATCGAAAGAAAAAAAAAAAAAAAAAAACCATTCGTTCGATTACATTATTTGCTTGCATTGCTTTCATTTCAGTAACCAAATTAAGAAAAATCACTTTTTTATAGCCGCGAATATCTTGCGCACTGATTTAGTTTGTAATTAAATTACGAAATTGATTGGGTACCTCACTGTAAAATCAAGTGTCTTATTATGAGACGTTTTTGGTGATTGAGGCACTAAAAGCGTCTCATTTGCAATTAATTGAGACACTTGGTGTCTCAAAGGTGAAAAATGTCTTTAAATGAGACACTTGGATTTGTAGTGCAGTGGCTTAAATCATGCATCATAGTGGAAATAATCATTTAACTGTAACAAAAAATAATAACTGACTATGGCTCAACTAACATTTCGATGCCCCAGATGAAGACCAGGCTATCTCAAATTTTGGTCGAAGACTGCCATCTCAAAATTTCCCATTTAAAAATACATGCAAAATTTTGAGATGGCATAGTCTTCGACCAAAATTTGAGATAGCCTAGTCTTTGTCTGGAGTGTCGATTTGTCATAATTGATTTAACTTAACCATTTACTGCTGGAAAGTCACGAATCGTCACTTCGACCCATATGTCCTATTAGTAGTGGGGGAACCTTCCAGCAGTAAATGGTTAATCGGAATACTAACGCTTATAAAAAACCACCTAACTATTTTAAATAATCAAGCGAAATATTAACAAATAAACAAAGAAATCAGAGATAAAACAGCATCCTCATCCGTATAAAATTGCAAGTCGTGAAAAGTGTCTCTAAATCATTAAAATAAAAAAAAAAAAAAACTGCAAATGGTGTATCTGAACAGCTAGAAAAATTCCGCACACGCACCATGAGCTCGATTCACGCGGCCAATGTCAGCAAGCACGATTCATTGCATTGGATTGAAAATTGTGGCTATTGTAGTTGATAGAAAGAGCGCGCGTAAAATGTGGGAAAGAGAAAGACGAGGACGTATCTCGGATTGGTGGCGCGGTTCGGATTTTTGCTGCACCCATCCTCCCGTGCTTTCCAGACAAATAAACACTCTTACTTTGTCATCGCCATAGAGCGGCTATATACGACGGCATAGCCTGGCGCATATGGCACACACGTCCCAAACCCGCGGCGAGTAGCATCTACCCGTGAGTCGCCGCGCTCTCCGGATTTTCACCCGTTTACGCGTGCTGAAAGTAAGCTGCCGGCCACTTTGCTTTTGTTTCACCTTCGCGACGTTTAAACGCCACTTTCTACGGCCACCTTTGACTAATCCGCGACAAATAAAACGCGTTCAATTAAATGCTCGTCGCGAGCAAATGCGAGTCGCTTTCGCGCTCAGCCGAGCCACCTCGTTGGAAATCGTCGTTAAAAGCCGATCGCTGTGATTAGAAATTCTAGGCCCCGTTTGATAAGATGCCGATAGTGGACCGTAGAAAGTATCATGCATGCAGAAAAAGGTTTGGCCAATTTTGAGCAAAGGTTTCGGTAACCGAGGCATACAAGGTGAAAATTGCTTTTCTTCGATGAACAAAGCCAAGATCTTTGGTGGTAGAGCACTTTGGTAGTTTTGGATTTATACTTCATGAAACACAAATGATTTTAAACTTATATGTCCTTGTTACCGGAAACATTGATGAAAATTAGAAGAACTTTATTCTGCGTGTGAGTATTTATAGATGTGTGCGAATTTGGTTGACGGTTAATTTGCACTGAAAACAAGCAAATAGCAAGTAGTTAAGTACATATAGCGAAGTCTTTTTCGTTTATAAACAAAAAAGAATCGTTTATTTTGGACTTGCACAGCAAGGTCGAAAATGGGTAAACATACAATGTAAACAAATAACAGCCGTGTTTTTATTCAATATTTGTTTATTTTTATTTGTTCAAACGATTGATGAACTTGCTGTCTTTATGCAATACAGAATTGCTTTTGATATTTAGTTTTTTTTTTTCAATCTATACTGCGGAAACCTTGATTTGTAATAATGGCAGCATCGTTTTCGGGGTAAAAGTTTTTGGAAATAAAATTTTACCTCGAATTTTTGAAGTCCTGCTTATTTCATTAACTATCTTTTGAAAAGAATACATTTTAACGACAAAAGTTTCAATACATCTTTGTCGAGATGAATTTTGTAACATTGTAAAACATTACACAACGTTTTATAAATTGTAAAAATGCAATATATTTAAAAAAATTTTAACGTCTTACGAAAATATAATTAAATATAAAGATAAAAAATTAAAATAAATAACACATTTTATTACAGTTCTTATTTTTGCAATATTAAATTTTACAAATGTTAATTATAAATAAAACATCTAATATTTGGTGATATCACAAAGCGGTTGATATTTTAAGTTAAAGGAAACGAGTCAATCGTCGTTGGAAACAAAATACTGTATTATTTAATTCTTTCAGGGATGACGAGAATTGCGACACCATGGCTGGTGACGATGTCTCTATTGGGAGTTCATCACATGGTGAATTCGGCTAATCCAACGCACATTTCGCAAGAGTTGGAAGCGCCGTTTTTATCCAACATGGAAACCTCAACGCCGCGTTTCGACACGGTATGTATAAGTGATTTTGCGGCGACCAACTCTGCTTTACAATTGCGACACTTGCATTTAAATGCGTACTACCGAAACCGTTACCTTATTCAAACCAATTAATCTTCATCGAGTGAGTGTATTAACCCTAATGTGACGCATCAACGTCTAAATAATTTCGTCAATCGGCAGATAAATATGTCATTGATTTCGATAAGAAATATCTTAATATCTCTTTTCGCATTTGCATATGTCGACATTTATCGAAAAAGATTCTTCATTCTTTTTATGCTCCATTGAATAAATTGCGTAAATATTGCGATTCGTTAGTATAATACCATTCAATAATTTATTGATGAGTCTTTTTTATGAGAAAATAATAGTTTAACTTATGCTTTGAACTATCAAATGACCACATCCAGAAAAATGTGTCACTAAATTAAACAGTTAAAATAGTATTTTAGATTTATTAAGCATTAAAAAAGTAATATGTAGTGAGTAAATGCTACATTTTACGATTGTTAATAGTGAATTGTTTTCAAATTAGAATATTTTTCAATAACGAGTTGTTGTAAAGTATGTGCAAATTTATTTTATGGTAATATGTTTATTCAAATGTAATGCAAATTTCATCATTAAATTAAATTGCCAGTTGAAATTTCAAAACAATTATATCCTCTATTTATAACATTACTGACCATAAAGTTATCACTAAGGAAGCAATTACACTTATAATCTAATATCCTTCTGAAAGTCATCTAATAACGTTTTCCGTCCTTTAATAGAAATCTTGAAAAATAAAAAAAAATTCACGTAGTCAAAGACACTATCCATCACGAGACCATATCGCGTTCAAAGAAAACAAAGCTTATTAGCGCCGTAATTATGCCACACGTCATTGTGTAATTTTGATTCTTTCATTAAAGGACGTGCAAAATCATAGAATTAATGACTTCTCGTCCTTCGACACGACTCAGGGAACAACTTTCAAGGACGACACATCGACGATGTCAAATCACCGCTATCCGGACACTTATCCAATGTTAAAAAAAAGTGAACGTAATATTGATAATGATTTGGAAAAAGTTCAGCAAAATTTGGGTCAAGATACGGAGTCTGAAAAAATTTATAATCCAAATCATACGTATAAACCACCTTTAGATGTTAACGTCGAGGATGAGTATGTTGGCCATGCTATGGAACTGGTATGTTAATGCGAATTTGATAGTACGAATTACATTTTTTTGTTTTCATTATCTTTATTAAGTATTTAAATAACAATTATTACTTTTTATTGAAATATTCAGTTTCTAGATTACTGAAATTCTTTTAATACTATTTGTATGAAATAATATAAATAATATTTTTTTAACTTTTTATTTTTTTTATTGTATGCTTTATAATAAATGCAAGTGCGCTCTTTTAGGTATATTATTGGAACATTGTAGACTTTGAATTTCCTGATATTCAAGCTCGAAAAAAAGCAATCGTTAATGGCGATTATATCCCAGAAAACAATTTGCCATTAGGTTTAGAAGTTTGGCAAGACAAGGTATTTGTGTCGTTGCCAAGATGGAAGAAAGGAGTGCCAGCTACTTTGGCAACCATACCACGAAATTCAACTGAAAAGAGTCCAAAGTTGACGCCTTATCCAAGTTGGGAATGGCACCAACCGGGTTTGTACTGAAAAATTATTTTTTACATTTTTGTATACTTTTATTTTTGAATTTAATTGTTTATATACATAATGTGAAATAACAGAAACTTTTTTTATGTTTAGAACAATGCAATTTATTTTTTTGAATGTAATACATAATTCTTATTAACCAATTAATATTACATTGTAGGAAATTGCAAAACGCTGACGTCCGTTTTCCGAATGCAAATAGACGACTGCGATAGATTGTGGGTGATGGATTCTGGTCGGGTCGATGTTGGCACGGAAAAATCTTACCAACAGTGTCCGCCAGCAATCTTCATCTTTGATCTCAAAACCGACACTTTAGTTAGACATTATGTCTTGAAAAAAGATGAAATCAAAGACGATTCATTGTTTTCTAATATTGTCGTAGACGTTCGGTATAATGAATGTTTGTCAGCTGTCGCTTACATGGTAGATGTCTGGAGGTTTGGTTTAGTGGTTTACGATTTCTTCAGAGACGAATCCTTCAGATTGCAACATCATTTATTCTTTCCTGATCCATTAGCTTCGAAGTTAGTACATTCAAATTGTATACATTTCATGAACTCACATAGTTACATATTAGTTAAAACTTAATCATATTAAATATCTTTAGTAAGTACCTTTCATAAAAATTAATTTCTTTAAATTGATTTTTTGCAGAACATTTATATTAAATGTTTGCCACAAATTGGAATTACAAATCATTTTGAATAATTGATAGTTAAAATTAACACTAAAAATGTATTTAGTATATTGTAAGATGAAAAATATAATGCATACATACCCCTTCTCAACAAAAAAGGGTATCGCTACACAATTACAGAAATCTTGGGGTAAAATTTACCACCTATTTAATTATATTCCAGATACGAATTACATGGTCTCACATTCCACTGGACTGACGGAATTTTCGGAATAGCATTAAGTCCTATAGATGTCAACGATGACAGAACTCTGTTTTTCCATCCAATGTCCAGTTTTCGAGAGTTCGCTGTTCCAACATCTACTCTTCGAAATAAAAGAACAGCCGATGAAAACGTGGACAAATTCATTCCGATTGGGAAACCACGGGCCAAAGATTACGGACACTCTTCTGGATCCGCCATCGATAAGAATGGAATAATGTTCTTTAATATGGTAACTAGAGATTCAGTATGGTGTTGGGATACTAGGAAAGAGTATATCCCACGAAATTTGGGAGTAATTGCTGCAAATAATGTTTCCATGGTATTTCCGAATGATATTCGAGTAGATCATGAGATAGATCCTAACGTTTGGGTGTTATCCAATAGACTGCCAATGTATCTATATGGATACTGGAACAGTGCAGATATTAATTTTAGAATATATAAGGCTAATGTTATGAAAGCTGTACAAAATACAATTTGCGATCCTACTTATGTCATTCCAGAACAAGAAATTGGAAAGGGTTATGATGAAACTTGTTAACATAAGTTAAAAAGTGAACATATTTGGGAATGATATTGAATGAAACTTACAAAAAGTAATAATATTTTATTAATAATTTTAGTTCGGATGAATAATCTGACTAAAAGTATTTTATTTTTTATACTTTCTCTTTAGTCAAGCGCATCAATCTGATGATTGAGATAAATACATTGTTTGCCTAAGTTTTTCTCGCAGACCATTGATAGTTTAAAAAAAAAAAAAAAAAAAAAAAAACTTATAGTTTCAAATATCCATATATCTTGAGAGCAATCAAAAGTGACCATTTGAATCAAAAACTACATATACTATATTAAGTAAAAACTTTTGATTAATTACTATTTTAGTTTTTTATATTACTTCGTCTCTACAGTATAAAATAATATTACAGCGTTTAATTTAAAAAAATTATTCCTGTGTATCTGGAGAAGAAAAACCGAAGAAATTTATACCTATTTAACGTAACAACAATTCTTATTTCGTTGTTGCTGGATCAAATAATTAAGTAATTGATATTGGATAATTATCGTCTAATACCAAATATATAATTATTTAAGCTAACATCAATTATCAACAATATGCAATTATCTTTTAGAAATATAATTTTAAATTAAACGCTGAGTAAACAGTTATGTTGAAACGATCAATTTAAGTTAAATAGTTTAGCCGAAATACTTGATGTGTAAATAAAGTTAATTTAATTCATATTTAAGTAAGTTATCAAGTACAAAAGTATGCCATAATCAAATAATAAATGGTTATTTTACAAAATTACTAATTTATAGTATTAATTTTATAATCACCAATTAGATTTATTATTTTAATTTTATTATGATATTCAATTAATAATTAAATAAGATACACAAGTATATACATTTTTTAATAATGCTTTAGTATTATAATATTATGATGATATAAAAAAGTAGATTACAAAACATTTAAAAATTCTTGACTTTTCAAATGAATCATCGTGTTCTGAATGATTGGCAACGGTGAAAGTTGATGCGCAGCTATCCTCGTTGTTCGCGGTTAATCTAAACACGAACGATTGAGTATTCTGCGTAATACCTTGTATAATCAGATTTATAATGGTCTTACCAATTTCGATGGTTTCATCAAACTCTTCAATTTCCCCGCGCTCGTCTGTTAAATTATTTCCGGGCAAAGTGTGGATAGAACTGCTATCGTCATAATTTAGTATTCCTGCCAAAGACGAATCCGAGCACCTGAGATTATTATTCAAATTATGCACCACTGATTGATGTACTTCAAATAAATATTTCAGGTGTTCGTCTTGCGAAGATATAATTAGTTCTTTCAATTTTTCTTGTATCTCATTGTCGTCTTTTCGAATACTTTTCAATTCAATTCCTTGAGAGACTAAATTCAACAATTCTAGTAAATGTGTAGATATTTTAAATTCTTCGATTAATTCTGTTTGTTGCACTTCCTTAGTATAAATAATGACAGAACAATATTAAAATTAAGGAAACTTGATGATAAATTATCATCGTTAATTATTTGTGAATCTATTATTATTTTAAAAACTTACTTCTAGAGGACTATTCGTGTCAACATATCCTTCATTTATAAATGAATTGTTATTGTCAATTAAATCGTTAGCTTTCGACATCATTTCATAATTATTAATAGCATTATCGTCGTCAAACAATTCATTAAAATCGATATTGTTGGTATTAGTGTTCATATTTTGAAAAATTTCATTATAATTCACGCTTTTGATTTCATTTTCGGTCGAATCATTGACATTCATTTCACTTTCGTCGCTGTGCATGTAAGCTCTTTGAAGCAAAACCAAAGGATCTACGTAAGTCGAATCTGGTTCAAACCTTTCATCCCATGCCATTTTTCGATTAACTTTACAATCACTTTTTAATTGACAAGAAATCACTTTGTAATCATCATCAACAAAATTCCAATCGATATTTCTTATCAGCGTACATATGTTTGTCATTTCCAAGTATTTTGAAGCCACCTGATTCCAATTTATCGAATCATTAATATAAACTCGATCAACTCCATTTAAACATTTAGAAAGGGAATCGAACTGGTAAAGACACTTCATTTTAATATCCGGATCGAATGGCTGTTCAGCAGCGTTATTAAATGTATCGTTTATATCAACATCTTTTATATTTTCTCTCATCGAACTTTTACCAACTTTCGACTCTTTCATCTGATTATCTTTGTTTGAGCTACTTTTGGTAGCACGTTTTTTCCTTACATTATGCTTTTCACATGCTTTTATATTTTTATCGTCAACAATTACATTTTCCAGTTTTTTAGATAACGATTTTCTGAACTCGCAATATTTCATAGAAACTAAATTTCCAACTGTTTCAAGTTGTTTGTTATCAGTTGTATTTATGGCTGCATTTTTGTCGTCTATTTTTTCTTTTCTGTAGTCTTTGATGTTACTTATTTTTAACTTCCTTTCTTTTTCTTCTTCCATCTTCCCGTAAATTAATTTAGGTGAAGGTAATATTCCAAGCTAAAAACGTGTACAAATATTTTTATGAATAATTGATGTTAAAATTGTATTGAAATTATTTAACAGCATTTACATTTGAATAAGATACCTGAGTCTGATAAATATAATTCACGTTAACAGGTGACGACAGAAGTTCGAAAAACATTCTCATTAGATGACACGGCAAGCTCGATTCATTGACGCGACACGTGTCTGAACAGCGAGCATTCATAGTAGTTGCTTTAAAGTTTAAACTAATTTTAATTCTTTTTTTGCAAAGTGACCATGTATTGCTATAAATCTCATAACTTTGAATGGCACTTTTCGGTGAACAATTTGCAATACCATTCAACAATGGATGAAGCAACATTTTATAATTCAGCAAGTTTTTTGGCCCCTTTATATTTTGCTCACTCAATTCGTATATGAAGTAATTAAAAAAGGCTTTCTGTTCATCCGTAGTTAAAAGTTCTTGAACGTTACGTTTATCATCTAAAATATTCAAATAAAATCAAAATAATTGATGTATAAACTTGAACAAAAAATTGTTAAAATGAAATACAATTTCTAGTTGTATATGAGACATGGTTTTTCATACAGACCTGATTTTGTAGGCAATATCAAGTCTTCAAACTCATGATAAGACTGATTTTGATCATAATCAAGGTATCTGACATCAGTTGGTTCCAACTGGCATTCGCTACTGTCAGTAGAACTTGAACATGAGCATATTTTTGAGGAAATTGTTAGGTCATCAAGCACTATAAAATGAAATGAACAAAAAGAAATGAGATTTTTAATGTGCAATTAATTCATATAATTCGGTGTTCATTTTTACCGTCTTGAAAGTCATTCCTTTTTTCATAAATATCCACTTCTCTCGAACATGATGGTTTACTATCTTCGTCAGAATTCTTGTGAGGGATTTTGAAATTTTTGTCCATTATATTTAAAATGCCAATTACTTTCTCCACACGCTCGCAAGATGTCTCACGATCAAGATTTTCATTTTTAATTGTGGACTCAGATTCATTCACTGGCATGGTAACCAAAGATTTTGATCGTTTTTGTGTCAATTTAATCTGCAACAAATTTGATCAAAAACAAATTTTCTTATAAGTGCCAATACCTGCTTATACAAGTACACTGTTTCAGCAACTTACTGGTCTTTTCGATACAATTTTGGTTTTCTTTTGCAAATTCGTCAATGCCAAATATTTGTAAAACGAGTACATTGATTGCCAATTGTATATAACTGGAACTTTACAAATTATATTATAAAAAATAATATTATAATATTAATAATTTATATAATATAATAATAATGAAGTAATAATGATATAGAATCGACGCTAACATTGATTATAAAGATGTAAAATAGTTCTTTTTATTAACTAATTTACTTTACCGCTTAAAATAAGTTCAGCAACTACGAATTCGATGAATAATGCCAGTGATATGGTATTTTTCAACCAAAAAATAAATACCACAAGTGTGAGGAATACTTTCAAATACATAGCTTTGAGTGCACGAATATAGAGCCAAGGTAGCAATAAATACGGTCGACTCCATGTCAAAATGGGATAAAAGTTAAGTATGTACCCAATTAGTTCAAGAATCGTCAATATATTTTGTAAGATTATAGTCCAATATAATACTGCATCCGAAAAAAGGTAAAAATCAATTATTTTGAAAAAATCGTAATTTTGCGATACATGATGCACGTTTTAAAAATATTTCTAACAAATTTTTTTAGTACAAAAAATTAATAGAAAATAAACAACAAAGCATAATTTTGAAAGTTTCTGAAATTTGTTAATGAAATTGTTTTATTCTTACGTGTCATAAACGGAACATTGGTTATTTTGTTTTCCAGCGCCTCACGGTACCATGAAATATGACTAGAATTTATGAAACTGGTCACCTGTTACGTAAGTAGTATTTATTTGTTATGTGAAAGTAATAAATTATTCACTCAACTTTTCGTTGAACACAAGTTTTCTCAAGTTGATTGAAGTAAAATTTACCAGGCCAACGATAGTCATGATCAAGAGCTCGCTCTGTAACGATAGTCCAATTATACGTCCAATTATGCTAGGCATAAGGGAAATGTTTCACGATAAATATAAACATTTTTTTCTTAATTTCGTGTCAGTTATCAGTAATCTGTCACAATATTTCGGGCAATTTTATAGTAATCAATTATTTTTCTTCATGTGAGCACTGTTTAAACGTCACTGGAATTTCAACTCGTGTTATAGATTTGACAGATAAATTCAAACACGCAAACATTCTATGTCAAATAAATGAATACTTTTATTATTTTTACTTGTATTCTTTCTTTCTAATTTATCAATTTTTTATAAATATACATGGGAACTCAGAGAATAAGATTATTTTAGATGATTGTTAAACTCTTATTAATATAAAAATATAAAAATATTTAAAATACGTGGAAATAAAAACAATATGAGAACTAAGGATTGTTGTTTTTTTTTTTATTATTCTTTAGGGTGAATGTATTAACACGTTCTTGTAGCAAACATTTTGCAAAGACTCATTTCAAATGTGTAAAATAAATTTAAATATATATGTATATAAAAGAATTTTTGCAAAAAGAGCTATAAATATTTAAAATTCATCACATGTGATCTTGTTTCATATCGCCATTCAATCTTGGTCGTGTTGCAATTGAAATTCGCGGTTTATAAGCATGTAAAATCAATAGAACTGTTAACAAAGCGAACTCGGTAAGTACGCATGCACCATAAAATCCACTGTTCGATAAAGCGAACCCAGGAGCCAGCGCGCGGCAGGGTTGTACGTTGACTTTTCGAGGAAAATACATTGAACTTTGACCGTGCTATTGCGTTATTAAATACAATACGAAATGACGACTAATAACAAGTGCGTGAAAGTGCCAAAGAAGAGTAAAGAGCCACACGAAATGACCCATGCGGAAAAGTTAAAGCTCATCGATGAGGAGCTTAATTCTTTTTACAAGTACGTGTAGTTTATTAGTGTATTTACTTTTTTGTAAAAAATAATTTGATGAGATATAATTATTTTTACATATTAATAAATTGACACACAATGTTATTAATAATAAATATAAAATCATGTTTATAATAAAAAGTATATTTATATTTTAAATTATTCAATTATTATTATAATCATGATGTAAAGATTTTGCTATTTTGGAAAAACATTTTCTTTACTAGTTTTCTTTACTGTTGAATGAACAACAAAAATGTTATAAAAAAATAATTTTGTTGTTTATTCAACAGTATTTTTTGGTTTCGTGTGTAAATATACGTGAATAATACTGCCTTTTCTAATATTTTCTTCTTTTTTAGGTATTGCCAGCAAGCGGGTTTCACACCTGACGAAATGGACATCATTTGCCAACCACTTTTGGTGGCTATGCGACGATCCTGGTTTGAATTCGCATTCCGCTTGTCTCTGATTTTGATCGCTATTGGAAGTCTGATATGTCTTGTCGTTCAACTGGATTACATTGGTACTCACATTACCGCGATGAGCCGCATTTTGCTCGTCAAATTTTTGCCATTGTGGAATTGGCAGCCACTTTACTTTGAAAACTGCATGATGAATAATCCGTTTTACAACAATTACCCAATGGCTACCCAGGATTGTGTGGTAAGATTAAAAAGTTGAATAAAAACTTGCGATTATAGAGTTAGTTTTTTTATCAATATAAGATCAGTAAATGTTATATATTTGTGAACAGTTTTTAATTAAATAAGATGTACTTGCCTTCACCGTTGAAAAAAAAAAAAAAAATTAAGTACAAAATTTGTTAATGTTTATTATTACAATTTCATTTTCTCAATGTAATTGTACAATGTAGTACTTCCAACAAAAAATTAAACATTTTAACACAAACATACTTTCATACTTTTTTATATTTACTAAAATGTATACATAACATGGTTTCTTTAAAAAAATTGTTTTTATATCAGAGTTGCGAAGCCTTGGAGAGCATCGACCGTATTTCTGAGGTCAGATACCGTTACTTGGTTGACAATTACCTTAGCAGAGACACTCCGGCAATTATCACTGATGCCATGAACTCGTGGTCAGCTATGAACACTGATTTCTTTTGGTTTGATAATATAACTCATGTAAGATCATCTACTAAAATATTTATAAACTTGTTTTTGAACCTTCAGTTAAGAAAACTTCTTTAATTAATTAATTAATTAGATTTAATTAATTTACATATTCCATCGGTTATAAATCGATCATAAGTTTTGAACTAATCATCTAATTAAAATAATCAAAAAACAAATGTCTTTAAATCACAGCTTTATCTTGAAAATGAACAATTGATGGAAACCGTTCCTTGCTCACTGACGTCGAACTTGAGAACTGGATCATCAGATTTGGCCGCCTTTTTGCGTCGCGTTCATTCGCCCGGGGTGGCCAAGTGGTTCGTGCATTGGCAAAATTGCGACATCAATGCGGTTAAAGTCCTGCGAAAGTATTATCAGAGACCGTACTTTTTATCAAGCACCGTTTCTCCAGCCCACTTCAACTGGGTCCTAATGTCATCCGACTACAATAGTCCTAATTATAAACGGGTTGAGCTCGATTCTGGACTTATTGCTTTGGCTCAACTGCGGGGTGCAACTCAGCTCAGACTTACCCCTATAAATCCTTGCAACAGTTCTTGTCCGGAATTAATCGCGGACTTGCATCAAGGTGAAATGCGTAAGTTTATTGCCATTCTTTCGTTATTTCACCTTTAAATAACTAATCAGTTTGGGAGATCAAATAACAAAAAATATACGGTATTTATTTGATCATGAGAAGAGCAGAGAAGAAATATAGTGATTTAAAAGATAGTTTTAAGTCGCTTTAGAATGTGCTATTTTTAAAATTAATAACCATTTTTATTTGTTTCAGTTGTTTTCACCAATGTGATGTGGAATTTGGAATATGCTCCGATGAGAGGTCTGGATAACATCGCAATTTTAACAGAAACCGTTTGGGAAGAAGATAAATGAAACGATCCTGATCACTGCCATGTCATATAATATATAAGCTTTACTACGTGACTGTAGCTTTAAATCAAGTTATTCGACTTTAAACAAGAGTGGATATAATAAATTAATCCACGATAAGTTGAGTTAACATTTTATAAACCTATTCAATATTATTTTATATTTTGAAAATTTTAAGTGAAGAAAAATGAGTAACACTATAATATATTTGTAATTTGGAAATAATTTTATATTTTGTGTTTAACAGGTATAATTGTAGTGCCTAAAATGTACTATTTTCATATATATCTTATGTTCCCAGGCCTGAATTTACCGATTTTAACCATTTTTTAAATTGTTAGTTTTGTCCATGATATTTATTTTGTTTTGAAAAATGAGGAGAGCCCGCTACTACTTGTTTGAGCTAGGGTGATAAGTAGCAGTACAAGAAAAATAAGTTCCAATAAATGCAGGTACGAACACCCTTGATGAGAAACTTATTAATTATGATATACAAAAAATTCAAAAATACTTATTTTGTTTGGCAAATATCATTTGGAGTTGCAATCTACATTAAATCCTTCGTAAGTTATATACTAAATATATTTTTAAACTTATGATATTACAACAGATATTTTTACTTTAAAAATTAAATAAAAGAATATTTACATTTATATAAAAAAAGAAGTATTTCATTTTGAATTGTTTGAAACACCAAAATGTTACAGTGAAAATATATTTGTCATATAGCATAGATAAGATATAATATTGCATTAATTAACAATAATTTTGTTTTATACGTATATTATTTATAAAAGAAATGCATAAGTGTCTTGTAAGTACATTTTAACAAATAATAACTCTTATAGGTTGTATTTATAAATAATCGTTCTTATTGTCTGCGCGTAAATTCTATGTAATTATGGAATAAAACCCTATTACAATAAGGAAACATTAAATTAAGTATGCATCATTTATAAATTATATTCAAAATAATAAAACTTTTACACTGACCATGCACGTTACAAAGAAGATTGAGAAAAAATTAACTTACAGAGATTATTCTATTCTTTTCTGTTTTTCTTTAATTTTTGTTCAATTAAAAATTTATATTTAGAAGCACTTTTTATTTAGACTTGTACATTTATCCTTCAACGTAAATAACTTTGTGGTAAAGAAAAAAAATTATATTCAGAGTCTCACTATATTCACTTGTTTATGTTGCATAATATACAATTTATATTATTTTGAAGTCTGCAAGGGTGTGACGAAGCGTGTAAAAAAATATGTATTTAATCGTAACCGAAGTTAATACTAAAAGAAAAACTTGAAATCTTGGAGGGATGAAGGAAATTGTCGCGATGATTTCAATAAACAGGAATTTTTATTTTTCAATAATAATTATCAACGTGATGTGTTCTAAGCAGTTGAATTTAACACTCCATATAGATCGTATAAGATTCAAGAAAATGTCAACAAAATATTTGTCCATATTTGTCTTCCTCGATTTCAACAAATCGAACGAATTCAAAATTGGCGAAATTCATTTTAAAACTTGACTATATTTTGTTCTTTCTTCCCTTTGTTTTTGTTTTTTTTTTTTTGTTAAAAAGTAACGATATAATTGTAAATCGCTCACAACTCCTGATATAATGTTTATAATACCGCTAAGGAGCCGAAGACGTCTCTTTTTGCCGTTCTCATAGAATTTTATTATATTTTTTTTATTCATTAATTTTTTTTTGTAATTCGCATTTTTGTGTGACTGTGTGTATTTATATATTTATATATATATATTTATATAATTATATATATATCAGTACAGGAATGTTTCAAAATTGCGCCGACAGCTATACACGCCACACTTGTATAGCGAACGGAATGTCGTAAAAAATGTGCAGCCAAGTCGCAAATCAAAGCAAGGAAAAAGTTTGTGGTTGCGGGATATCATGGTCGCATTCGTAGAGGCTCATGAAAAAACGAGGGCCTGGGCATTTTGAAACATTCTGTATGCTCTCACATATGTATTTATTTTGCAAATGATAACTAAACGTAGAAGATACTTTGTACAAAATGCGATGTAAGTAGCGATGTAACAACAATTTGCAATAATTAAATATACCTATGTATACGTCTGCATGTATGTGTATGTATACATATATATATATATAAATAATGTATATTATGTATAAGTCATTATCTTATTATGCGCACATCATTGCATCAAATATCGCGTTCGTACACTTTGCCATATTTTTGTATAATAATGCTTCTCAACTCTTCTTTCTTTCTTTTTGTTTTACAGGCATAAGCACGCATTACGCACATACCATAAGTTAGAGTAACATCTGAATCGCGCAAACGAAAAACGAATTTTTGTGCTGGTTTTGTGCAAAACTGATTATCGGCTGTATATTGAACACCAATCGAAGTACACGTGCCTCTTCACTTCTACACGGGAAAAAATTTCAATTAAAACCAACATCCAGGTAAATTTTATAAATAACATTTCAATGTATCTTTGAATGACCTCATGTTATTCACTATTTATGTCGCAAACTCATAAATATCATTTTATTTTTTACGTTCTCATTCGAGTTCCATAAGTTCATTTATTTGTGGGCTTAACATAGTTTTTGACAATAATTTAACATCAGAAAGTCAACATTAAATTTATACCAGTTTCAAGAATTATTTTTAGGTCGTCATTGTTGTCGAAGCATTAATTAACTGTTATTCTTAAATCAAAATTTTTGTATAAGAACAAAAATTAATCAGTCTGAATCAATATACAAATAAATATTATATACATTACGACAAACAACACTCAGAGAAATAGATAGTAAAAAGAAGTATCTGTGTAGTTCTTTTAACTATTTCGGATAGTCAATTTTATTATCTGGAGATAGTCAAGGATTTTCTACAGATAGTCAAGAAATTAATTATCTAATTAATCAAAGTAAATATCTAGTTAGTTGTTGTGAATATAATGAGTATGAATACTGAAGTCATGAAATATGTCAAAAAAATGTATACATATTATTAAAATGATTAGTTATTTTCTGACTATCTAGATTGACTATCTAGATAATCAATTTGAATATCTGTTTTTCTCAGTGAATCATAGATTTAAAATTTCGCAAATATGATTCTGATTGTAGTCGGCTACAATTGAATTATTATAATTAAATCAACTCAAAACAATTCTTTTGAAACTAATTGTAATTTTAACTACTTTTTCACCGTTCCAATTCAAAAATATATTATTGCCTTATAACACTTGTCCCACTGATGAAGCAGCATAAACTACATACAACTTTATAATACGAGTCATTTCTCGTGTATTACCGAGCGCGAATTGCGATTTTACAGTAAATTACGTACGTGGCGCGCATGCGTGCCTACACACATCATTCTATTTGTCTATAATTGCCTTATTCGGTTGATTTTCACGAAAACGACGCGAAGCCGTTTCCGAAAGAGAGAAAAACCCGCGGAATAAGTACATTTGAAGCTAATTGATGTATTATATGACGATAACATTACCGATTGATTACGTACAGTTAAATCGCTACGCTTTGATACCTTTCTTCCACAAGCAATGATAAATAATGGCTCATACAAATGATCTGGCGGGTGCGTCGCGACGCATTACCTCTGGACACCTTTTTGACACTCACTTGCCGACTATTTAGCTATACAAAGTTCGCGACCTCGAGTAAGAAAAACGGGAAAAACGCCGACACGCTGTGCATGATTCGCAAAGTAATGTTCACTGTATTCACGCTAGATAAACTATACAAATTACACACATAACGCCGCCATACAAATACCAACTAAAAATAATTGAGTTGTCCATGTTTGGGATATTTTTTTATGTGTTTTTTTTATTTTTTTTTATTTTTTGATAGCATTAGTCGTGAAAGTCGTTTAGTATGAAAGACTAGTTTAACCAAGTGGCCGCGAACAAGATCTTTCGAGGCGAGATCAATTTTTTCAAGTTCAAAATATCATCAATCAATACTTTATCCATAAACTTAGACCTAATTTAAGTACGTATTTAGATATACATTTTTTTACATTTTTAAAACATTATATTAAAATTTTTGAATTGAAACTAAAATTATAATTGATTCAAAATTTATTGGAGATAGATTAAAAATAATTAATGGTTTGTCTGAGACACCAAAAGTATCTTAATTGGTATAAATCTGAGACATTTTTGGTGTCTAAGATGTATGTTTGTACAGTGTATTTAATTAGTTAAAATCACTTATCTTTCACTTATCTTTTTTTGCGGGTATATTTGCCAGTTACAACCATCAATATTTTATGTACAAAAAATGAATAAATATCACTTTAGCGATAATTTAGTACGAAATAATAATCGTTTATTAATAATGTCTCGCGTCGAGGAATTTGTCGCCGATGGTATAAAGATTTAAGTTCATTCAATCCTTGAACGCCCAAACATAATTTCTAAATCCCGTCTATTTAATTAAAGTATCGACTAAAGCTTGTTCAATTTTGATAGAATCTCCCGTTTCGTATTATATAAACATTATAGATCGCCGTTGATTAAAAACTATACAAGTTTATGTAAATACGTATAAGGCGAACGGTTCTGCAGAGGGCAGCACAGCCGAGAATTAACTGCATCCTAATTTAGTACGAACCCTGGCAGTGCCGTTCGACTCCCGCATATTCAGCACGCTGAAACAACGTGGATCATAAAAAAAGAAATGATATTCAGTTTCTCTTCTTGCGCAACAACACAAGCCCCGTATGTTTACAACCAAACGCAAATCACACTTCGACCTTAATTAATACAACTTGTTGCCTTTTGTCCGAAATACGTCTCTTTGAAGCTCATTGTAGAACACCTTGTGAATATTGTCCTGTAGTGAAAAATGCTACTTTTTAGCTGCACATCGAATTCGAGATTATAATCCCGAGACGTAAGTTACAATCGTCGAAAGTGATCGGTGTTTGCAATGACATTATTTGAATTAACAAAGTGATGTATAACTTAGATACTCGCTTTCGTTATATGCTTTCGTAACGTTGATAAAGAACATCTCACATACATCAATAAAGAACATTTGCCAACAATTCCGCTCTAGCGATAAAACACCGCACCTCGTTCCCGTAAAGTTGAAGGTCGAGGTCTTTGAATCGCGTGAACCGAAGGCGACTTCTCGGGCGAGCATTGACCCTCAACGAACCCCCTCATTTCGTAACAAAGCGTGTTAAGAATAATTTTTCGCGACACTGCTCGTCCCAACAGACATAATAACTCGAAGATTTCCGCGGTTCGAATGCGCCTGCGCAACGAAACGAGTCAACGAAATGGCGGCCGTGCGACCATCTTGTAACAGGCAAACTTTACGGACACGAGGCACTAGGATCACATCAGTCAATCAACGATTCGGTCAGCCTAACGACGTATAATGATCTGATATATTCGTATAAAGATCATTCTCAGTATTAACAGAAGTTTATATTATACGTAGTATTTGTCTTTCGAGTAACGATCAAGTGGAAAATAAAGCCTCTGAAAGAATCAATGAGGGCTTTCGAAAGTCAGTAGACCTACAGTAACATGTACATAACACTGAAAACTCCTGTACTGGATTGCGTCGAATGATAAAAAAGTTCGAGTCCATTGTGATCTATGCAACATCGTAATGACATTCAGTAATACGTATTCTTTTGCTTTATTTTATACATTATAATTACACATTTTTCGTGTCTCCTTGTGTCAAGTGTTCAAACATTTGTATTGCGTATGGTCTGATGTCCCCAAACGAACAGCCTACTTTACGAGCATTTTATGTTCTGTGTAGGTTGGATCATAGAACATTGATGGTATGTTCACAAATCTTCGTCGGGCATTCGACAATCGTTGAAATGTCCGCTTAACGTTTTGTTCTGTTCGGGGTGTGAGCGTGTCCGTGTGTGTGACAACTGTATCAAATGTTATTTAAGAAGAAGAGTCTAAAGAGTTTGGTGAAGTACACGTGAGACGTCGCGATGCTAGTTTGTCGTACCCGCCGAAGTCGTATCTTATGTATTTATTGAGTTCGCCTTTGTTCCTCCGTTTTACCGTTTGCTCCTTACGCATGATTGACGACGACGATGTCCCGGATAAAGTAGTCGCCAAAGGAAACGAGCGTCCAATGTTCCGATAAATTAACGCGGATATGTGTGAGCATGTATGAACGTGTGATTGAGCGCACATGCATGTGTGTGAGTGTATGTACGTGTGTGTTTTTATGCATATGCGTGATATCGTTATGTCAAGGGTGAAGCATCTCAAGGCACACCCACCCCTCGTCCCTTTTCTCCGAGTTTCGACATCGTCGTCTTTATTTGACCTCCCATTTTATAATCATTATTTCGCTAATATTTAATTCAGTCGTTTGCGCGAGTCGAGGCAGATACTATCACTATTATTACGAGAAAGCGGAATCGCAAGGTTCAGGCATCGTTTCGACGACAGGCCAATTTTTTCTGACGCTTCACCCGCGGGATGACCATCAGGACTCGCGACTGGTGGTTTAACACCTTCGAATAGACGACGTCAAACGTACAAAATAACTTTGGAAGCGAGACGTTCGAAACGAAAAGAATTATTATGGATTTCACCCGAGTGAAAAGGTTTGGATAGTTGGCGTCGACGTGTTTTAGAAAGGGAATCCAGTCGAATGCCACGGGCTTCGTCGATGATCAATCACCCGAGTCCGACGATTCCGCGCCTTAAAACGAACCTTTACGTTCTGTCCACATGTTCGTGTTCTCGAATACGCGGTACAAAATACATACTGAGAGTATAATAAAGCCGAGTCGCAGTCGCACTTGTTGCAATTCGTTACTCAAACGTACACTTAATTCAAGATCAGACACCGGAGAGGGAACGCAATATTAACGCAACGATAGTGTACACACAGCATTTACGAGCGCGCTGTTGGACCACGAGGATCGATGATTCCGGACGATGTGGTTCGCGTGGAAATCAATCAAGGACGACGAAATGACTGGTTTCGAGTGCCGTGAATAGACGGACGTACGTTTTAGCGAGTATACGTTACAGTCCAGTAGCAGCCACAGCAACAATATTGTACCTTACCGATTATTCGTCCTGACGCGTTCAGGACCACATTGAGATATGTCTTTCGCGCAATAAGTGTGCACCGTAATACTGCGATTGGCGGAATGGAGACTTTCGTCGCGGTGGCTCGCAGCCAACGAATCATATGCGAAATTTGCATTCATCCAGGACTCAAACACGGTTGTGAGCTAAGACCGGCGACACTACGATCCAACGATCATTCGACCATCGATGAGATAAAATTGACAAGTACAAACAGCTTCTATTGACGAATTCAACGGAAAACGTTATTGCTAAACATCCTTTCGTTCCCCGGCACGCGCCGGAAGATCAACTGTACAGAATGACGGAAAGTACAAAACGCTAACGTCCGACAAGCATTCAACTATCATCTGCTGAAGTGAGCCCAAGACCGATAATATCGATTAATAAAAGGAACGCCGCTCAATCCGGAAGTCGATAATCAACGAAGGTCTAATTCGAATTTGCGTGGATGCTTGGGCGTGAAAAGCCGATTTGCCATTATGGTCTTTGAGCTTGTCAAAACCGTGATTGGGTTCTGGACGATGTATCAGCGCAACGGCTATAAC
>JABFOV010001746.1:0-23297 GCA_022817685.1 Aradophagus sp. ZL-2020
GTACTTAATGTGACATCTTATTATCAATGTTCTCAAAATTAATATGAATCGTTATAAAATTTAAAATGAATCATATTAATTTTAAAAACATTGATAATAAGATGTCACATTAAGTACAGTCTGACACTCTTTTAACATTTTTCATAATAAAAGTTCAAACTTTTTTCTCTCCGTGTATATTTACAAAGTCGGTTTTTCATGATAATTCATTGATGTAAATAAACGTTTAAACGAAATCACTTTAAAAAAACTTTGTGAAACTTTCGATTAAATTGCAAAATTTACCAACCCGATAAATTCGAAAAAAAAATAAATAATCATTCAGCATTAATTTTGCAAATTGCAAAAATCAAATAAAATAGTGATTTAAATAGTAAGTTTGTTAGCGGAGCAATATAAAAAGTTCACCTTCATATTTTTGATTATAAAGTCGGAATTGTGCGTGAGTTGCAAGCGAAATTTTTGGCCAAACGCTGCGAACTCGTACTGAGGATGCGAGTCCCAAATCTCGGCCATAGCGTGCCGGAAATGGCCACTGTGGTGTCGCGATGCCAGCACTTTGTCTTCAGGTAATACTATAAATAAGTCGCTCAGCTGAACTCTTCATTATTCGAACCGATGACTAATGTTAATATGCAACTTACGTGGATCTTCGTAAAGATTGTGACTGAGTTTCAGTGGCCTGACGTATTCGAGATCGCCTTTTGAATCAGTTAGAATTTCGTCTCGCCACATTCCCCAAACGATATTATTATCTTCTTCGTAAGGCCGAGTTTTGTCTACGTTTAATTCATCTGTAAATTCATGGAAAAAAATGCGTTATTCTGATTAAAGCTCAATTTTGCATGAAATGCAATTCTGCGGCAAAAGCTGATTTCAATGTGTTTTGGAAAAATAAAACATTTAATTCTTTTCTCAAAAGTTTTAAAAGTCGAAGACAAATTTTTTTTTTTTTTTTTTTTTTTGATTTAAAACTAATTGTTTTTAAACAATATATTTTTAGTTGATACCAAAGTAAGGACTTTTTACAATCAGAAAATAATCGTTAAAATGTCATTATATATCATAAAATTTATAACTTATCGTGTCGTATAAATATACTGCATGCTAAATTGTAAGTTTTACGACCCACGGTGTAATTTTTGACGAATATTTCGTGACTTTTACAAATTCGGTTTTTTAATGTAAACATTGTCGTCCTGTTGGAACGAAGGCGAATGAACGGCTTATAAACAGTTAATATAAATCGGGAATAATTTATGTTTCGTCATACAATTGTCGACAAGTTAATGACGAATTATAAACTGCGCAAATTAATTGACATAAAATTTGATTACATTCGCTTGAAGAGGGCCGACGGATTTATAAGAAATGTTAAGTACGTAAATACCCGAGTATAATGAAGCGATTAAGAAAATTGCGCTGTCTTATGGAGAAGTAAATAATTAATTCGCGTAAATAATAGCCGAGCGCAGTTTTGTCGAACCGCATTCCTCCGGATTTATCATTAAAAATAATTACACATTATTACAAATGTTATTCTATGTAATCAACGATAATTGCATGATTACATGTGATCACATTAATAACACAGCGCCTAACAACCTTTTTTGCAGGTGCAAAACTAAGTATAAGTAATGGCACCGTGCTCGTGCAGAAATGGTAACAAAAATCCACCGGCATGTGCTAATTTCCGTCATTGAACTCAAATGCCTGGTGATCAAGTTTCGATAGGATAAGTGCAATTATGAAAAATCACTTGCTAAGTGGGAAATGCAAATTACGTTATGCATACAAGGTTCCGTCTGGCATAATAGTGTTATATATTGAAAAGAGGTGTTACAAGTTGAAAAAGCTTCTTTTTCGATCAAATTGATTCATGAGAAAAAATTGTTTTCAAAAAATGAATTACAATGTGAGTGTGAGTTTTTAGAACATGTGTCGTAATTTTTACTATACTTATTGTAATTGTTGCGAATATTGTTTTAAATTACAGTATCCGTTGTCCAGAAAAAATTTATAAGAGAATGTTTAAAAAATTTATCAATAAAAAAATTGAATAAGTGAAAGAAATAACGAATTGAACATTTGGAATAAAAATATGAAATCTCACTTAGTCGGAAAATCATTAGCTAACTGTAAGTTATTGTTTAAATGCTCACCTTCTGGTACACGCAAAACTGCTTACGGACAAGTAACTTGATATTACTTACAGCATTATAGTATGGCAACTCGTTAGTTGCATTCGCGTATCAGAAAATAAATCTCACCGGGCAATTTATATTAACGAAAATATAAGTCATTTTATCCCATTATTTCATATCACGGAGTGACGTCAATATATCACGGCGAGTCGTTTTTCGAAAACAACAGTCATTCTTA
Source organism: Aradophagus sp. ZL-2020 (assembly GCA_022817685.1). Taxonomy (NCBI): domain Eukaryota; kingdom Metazoa; phylum Arthropoda; class Insecta; order Hymenoptera; family Scelionidae; genus Aradophagus; species Aradophagus sp. ZL-2020. The sequence continues at coordinate 2,383 of JABFOV010001746.1, forward strand.
TAAATCAAACGCGAAAAGAAACGCCGTTATGAACTATTCGACACGACGAAACACGGCAATCTAATTGACTTGCAGCGAAGGAAATGGCTTCCGAGAATCCACTTGGAAATTTATTCCTTTTCTGCAAAAGCACAAAGCCAGCCTCGCGATCGCGCTGAGATTTATTCGGAGTTCGATATCAATTTTATGATTGACACGGCTTTTCCATTCATTGAAATTATCACGCGGCTACGTTATCGTCTAATCCGGCCGTCGGCAAACGACACTGAAATTCAATCGGAATTTGAATAAACCCGTGCCATTAATGGGCTACCTGCGTCGATCGGTGACATTTACTTTAATGCGTCATTAAGATACGGTCTAAGACCCGACTGAATTTCGTTCGCAGCGCGCTCCGGAAAAAGTGCGACAATTTATCTAGAATATGCGACGAATGTATTGCTCAAACAAGCCGGCAAGTAGGTCGATCTGCATTGTTCAGGAACGTCATAGAGGGTTGCATTGTACGGTCGTTTTTAAGGTGAAACATCAAGTCTGAAGTCGGGGATTTGACATTTTCAGCCGACAAATGAATATACGGGTCTAGTAGACCTTTATAATGCAAATTAGTATTATTATTGTGTGAAATGAAATATGAAATTACATTACATTTAAGTGTTTACCATAATTATAGTAACTCGATTAAAGTATTATTTTAATGTAAAGTGCCAAACGTTTTTTTATCAACAATTAGTTGAAAAACTTGAAAAAATATTAAAATATTTTCTAAATATAATTATATTTCACTTCATTTTACATTTTCTTTAATTTTTGTACAAAAGTTGTGGAAACAATTTAAAACAAAATTGTACATTTTTCTTTCTAAGTTTATTATTTTTTATCTTCATTATTTTTTACCGTTTACAATTTAAATAATTTCGTTTTTTCGCATACTAGTTTTTCGAAAGTTTTTATTTGTTTATTCGTTTTTTTTTTTTTTTTTTTACGTTTTTTAATAATATAAATCAAAAGTACGTAAATCCCGTTATTTATTCACTGACATTTCACCTTAAACGTCTCAGGCGGAAGTGTCGCGATTAAAATATTGACATCGTTGAAAGTGAATTTGTAAAGTTTGCTCGGTGACGGAGTTTCGCGGCTAGACGTTATGAATTGACCATATTAATAAAAACAGAAATCAGCCTTCGCGGGCTAATAATAAGCTTTGTACGTAGGCCACGCCATGATACTCCAAATAAACTAATACATACTTGAACTAGAAATTTATAAACACACCGGGCGGAAGCTAGACGGAATTGTGTAGTGTCTTTGATCGTTTAAATAACAGCAGGAATAGATTTAAAATTCGTGAAACCGATTTCTAACGACGGAAAATCGAAGGCTTATGCAAACGCAAAGCTCGTGAAATATTAGTGATTTTGAGAAAAGTTGAAATTTTTTAAATAATTTAATTTTTTGTTTATATAACAAAAAAAAAAGTATTATTGAAAACAATTTACAATTCATGTATTTAAAGAACTTTATGAACACAATTTGGATGCTAAGTTCACAAACATGTCATTGAATATTATCGACGCCCCAGACGAAGATTAGGCTATCTCAAATTTTGGTTGAAGACTATGCCATTTGATGCCATGTATTTTTAAATAGAAAATTTTGAAATGGCATAGCCTTCGACCAAAATTTGAGATAGCCTAGTCTTCGTCTGGGGCGTCGTTATGACAACTGTAAACATGGTATAGTAATTTTTGTTATCATTTTTATTGATATTTTTATAATTTTTACTACAGCTGCTTCGATCGTATAAAGTCGAATGAATAAATTTCACGACGCCGCAATTTTGTTCCTCAACTTCTTAAATCAGTTTCATTGTCGACAATGGAACAATCAAAAGTAGTGAGCATTTTTTTGCTAGAACTTAATTCGATGTCAATCATATTGATCCGTGCACTTTGTTATCCGACATTAGCCCGCCCTCGAGCAGGACCTTTCTTTGTACGGGGAAGAAACCGTGTGGGCAGCGCGTTGTCTATTGTATTGCAAAAGATGGCAGAACAGGAAGTTTTGAATTAAAAATGTCGTAGAGAAAGTATCGGGAGATAATGTGCATTGCAATCTTCGGAGCCCTATTTTCTGCCACGCGTTCCGGGTCACCGTATGGGAAACGCGCGCGACCGCGAAATTTGAATCTTGTTTCACCGAAGAGTATGTTCTGCACTCAGAGAATACAATAACAATTGAAAAAATATATATTTTGAATTAAATAATATTCATATTTGTATACGAAATTGCTAAAAATTTGTTTGAATCAAAAGATACTAATTTTCTTAGTTTTTAATCAATTTTTTATTACTGAATAGTTCAAATAAACGTTTATTTAAACTTAATAAATATTGCTTTGGCTTAAATAGATTTTTGGTCGATTTTTATACAAATGTGAGTATTATTTTTAATTCTAATACAGTGATCTATGTGTGTATTTTGTTTTTTTCAGTCCATTTTTTTTTAAATAATATAAGTATAAGTAGTATTCACGTAGAAAAAGATGCACGATTTATATAGCCAACTTTATACGATGTCTTACTGTAACTAAATTCAGCCAATAAGACATTTCATTTTGAATCTTTATTTGAAACAATAAACACGTTGGGAATTGCACAATTCATATTGTACAGTATTCTCACGGTGCATTTATATATATCCATTAAACAAATGACTACATCAATGATAAATTATAGTAGACTTCACGAAACTGAGGTTGTAGACCGAAGAAAGAACTAAAGATATTGACAGCGATCATAATAGGATTTATTGTGGTCGCAGTGAATTTCTCCACGACAAACTATTAATCTTATTACAACATTTCCTCAGTACATTTAATTGCAATTCGTTGCGCGATTTGCAACAAATATCGTCATTATAATGAACACCTTTACAATTGACTGGTTTCATTTTTCATATAAGGAAGTTTCATACAAGGAACAATTTACCAGTATCTGAATCAAATTCATCAAAAACGTATCATGGTCAACTCCCAAGGATCATTTGGATCTGTGAGACCCAACTGTAAATCAATCAGTTTTTAATTATTAAAAGTAATTTTTCATTAGCTACAGCAATTTCACCAAACTACCACGATTCATTACAAAGTAATTAAAATACTTTGGTTTAACTTTCAAATGACTTGGGTCTCCGAGACCCGAGAGTAAAAACGAGTAAATTGATTCTAAATTAATTTTTCACTATTTACATGAAATCTACCAAAATTACGACAACTCATTGCAAAGTCATTGAATTTCCAAATGACCCTTCGGGTCTCCGAGACCCGAGTGTAAAAATCAGTAAAACGATTATAACGAATGTTGCATTGTTTACCTAAAATATACGATTAATCGCAAAGTAATGACATGATCTTGTTAGCCCCCGAGCAAGCATCCGGGTCTCCGAGACCCGGGCGCATAAAAGCAACGCAACGACTTGGAAGGGCGAACGTTTGCGGAGTGAAAAAAGTGGGAAACAAAGTCTTACCAGTGTCACGTGTCCGGTCGTCGGCGTGGACGGTGTTGTTGTTAACGTCCGCGAGCGGCTTTTCATCGTCCGGCCGTGGCGGCGCGTGCTTATCGGCTCGATCTCCTCGGACCCTTTGCATTTCAGTCTCGTTGAACGCCGGCGACTGCGGCTCGCGGATATTGGAACGAGTTTGTTGCCCGAGACAGCTCCTCGGCGTGTTTTGATTCAGACAAACGTTCCTCTCGTTAATCGACGGTGGCTTGCTCCGCCACAGGATAACTAATAAGAGCAACAGCAGCACCGCCAACAGCAGCACGCTCATTACGCCGACTGCGATCGCAACGACGCGATTCGGGCTTGCCTGCGTGGTCATCGCGACGGCTGATTAATTTCATGAGTGTGTCGCTCCGAACTGCGCCCACTCGTAGTCTTCCGCACATTGAACTGTTACCTATAACGCCACAAATGTCACGCCGGTTGATTATATAAATAAAGCGAAACGCCAAACGAGTTCGAACAGGTAATTACGCCCGGCAAATAAATCGATCCGCCGAGCGAGATAGGCCGAAAAAGATGCAGACGCGAAATTTATCGCTCCTCGTTCTTTTGATTTTTCTTCTCTTTTTCATCCTCGCCCGAATCCCAATCGCGGCTTATCAATCGCGCGGCTATTTTCGACCATCATTTTTGCGTCGCGCTAATCGCCGATCGGCTTCGCGTTTGACGAGAGCTCGTCCGAGGAGTCTTCTGGCGCTGCACTTATCGCGATGTATTATTAAACTTTTTCCAATCGGAGAGCTCATTGAAACGATCGTTTCGTTATAAATAAGAGCGTGGTGCAGTCGCAAGGAGGCGGTCGGGCGTGAAAAAAATTCTTGCTTCGAGATTTTTCGCGCTCTGATCCATAGAGAAATTTTGGAATTGAAACAGTTGAAATTGAAACGTTAGCATCACTTTTAATCATCAAGATTGATAAGACTGCGATTTTTTTTTCACTTTTACAGTTATTTTTTTATTTTTTTACTTTGAGAATACATCTATTAAAGATAGAAAAATTAATAATACTTTGCTGTTCTTAAAATAAAAAAAAAACGTTTTAAGTGAGTGACCGTACATATATTTTTTTCTTACTCCTTTGACTAACATTCCTGCGCCATGTACTTGAAATTAAATTTCATATTACGCCTTCCGATACCGCTCGTATGATAAATGTAATATATATGTATTATATATCTCGATTTTTATGTTCGGAGTATTATGAATATGAATTGCCGGGGATAAAAATAGGTGCAAAGTGGACGTGAATAATCGACGTAGACGAAATATCGGGAGTGCGTAACGCGGTCGAAAAGAAGGACGAATAATTAAACGAGGCGCAAAAATGACGAAACTTTCGAGGAGGCTCCGCTGACCTATCGCTGGCGGTCGCGCGATTAAATAATCTCCGAATTGACGTTAAAACGTTCGCCGGGACATAATTTCACGGGCTCGTTCATATTTCGCCGCTCGATCTCGCGCAATAATTTGCATTGTTGTTGATTGTTGAAACACATAAATATCGCTATTTACCGACGCCTGCGCGAGTAATAATATAGAAGCCGTCGGCGAAACTCCAGACAACTAGAGTAACGTAGATGCGTTCGTTTCGCTATTTAGCACAGGGACAAAAATACAAAAATGGGTTAAAACTTATTTAAAACGCACTTGTTTTGCTTGCGAAATATTTACAGCGCAAGAAGTTAATGCGTTAAGCGGTTGATTGGTGGAATAAACCTGAGATGAATGTGTCAACTTATGCAACTCTAAACATACAGTTTTATGAATTCGATTTATGTTGGCATAACGCAAGATTTATAATACCGAAATGTATAAATAAATATGCAATATCGACATCTTGCCGGGTCGTTCTATATACGCGATATAAAAGAAGAAGGAGAAGAGGAACAAAAAAAAGAAACAAATATTCGTTAATCCGTGCCATCGTCGGCGCGCTGCATAAGCAATCGAACGGAATCCAAATAAAGAAAATCGATCGGTCAATAAGAAACGGCGGATGGCATATGTCGAGTAATTTCAGCAAATTTTTGTCACGATCGCAAACTCGTTATCTAACTCGGCGCTCTTTTTCAGCAACTATACGAGGTCTAGGTCTAATTGGACTATTCCTGTCGTCTATATAAAGTTAGTTTCAACAAACAAGTAATTATGCTTCTAGCACATTTAGTGCACGCGGCTCGCAGTACGTGAAATACATTTTAACTATGAATTTTGCGTTGCCATTGGAATGTTATCCCGCGCGTTTGTTATGTTCATTAAAGCCTTAATGTAATTGGAGATGTAATTATTGACTGTTAAGTACTCACTGGAGTGAAATTTCGTTATTGTTTTAATTCATTTAAAAACAAATTTAAATAGAAATTGAAGTAAATAAAGAAATAATTAAACAAATTAAAACAATTTGAAATAAATACAACAAAGGTGGTCCCAATTAATAAAGTTGATGAAACCCTGAAGTTAGTTGAGAGTAACGCTTTTATTATCCAATGAGATTGCTCCGTGGAGCATGGTCTTTGAAAAAGGCGCGAGATTTGTCATTTTTGAATTGTTAATTGTAGATAATGCATAAAAGTATGAACAAAAATAAAAGATTATAAATTTATTATTTCTAGTTTCACCAAAAAGTATTTTAAATAATAAAATCTTATGAAAAAGGCGCGCGCGTAATAATCTAGTCTTTTAAAAAAAATCATTAAATTAAGTACTTTGTACGAATAATTTTACATTACTCGTTTCACTAAAATGTCTTGTTTCAAGCAGTTTTCAAGAGACTCATTTTTGCAGCGTGATCAACGGTCGTAAAATATCCGACTTTGCAATCGAACAGCTGTTTATTTCGCGCATCGATCCATCGGTACGCTTCCAAATAATTGTACGCTTAAACACATTTGTTTGGTAAAGCACTCGAGCGCTAACGTGAGTAATTGAAATTAAGACGAAGGTGCGCGGCGGCATTTCAATGTATTAATTATTTCGCTGAAAGTGTATGCAAATATATTTTATTATTGATACTCGAATCAAATATTCATCAAATTTATTTCCGTCGCGCAACGTAACGCTATACTTAGCGTCGCTCAAGCTCGTTCGACGATTCGGCAAGGAAATCGAAACGACGCGAAGCCGATTTTTCGTTACTTTTGCTAGTTCCGCTGTTTTGTACGGGGGACGAAAAAAGTTGACGAAAACAACGTTGGCAGCGCTGACGGATCACCGTGTTGTGCCCGAAAATGAATTATTCAAGCAATAAATTGTGTATTTGTTTGAAAATCGCGGTACAATTAAAATGTAAATACATTCAAACGCTGAACGGAATCATTAATCACGGGCGAAGTTACGCGTATGTCACAGTTTGTACGAAATCACTTGATTTTTTTTTTTTTTTTTTTTTTTTTTTTTTGTGAGAATAAAAGCGCGCAAAATGCCACACCGCGAAGTTTATAAAAATTATTGCGTACGCGTGCGAGAGGCGCCTGTAATTTTAATTGTACTAGATAGTTGGAGCGCGCCAGCCGGGCGCTATACCTATGTAACATAATTTATACTGTTTACATTTCAGTAATGCTTTTATTTATGCTACGTTTTTGCAATTTATTGATATTTGATGGTCATAAAATCGTCAAGTTTACAGGGTTATTTTTTGTTCCGATTAATTACTTTTGAAAAGAAAAAATTGAAATATATGTATTACAACTTATCAAAATATTTATGTGAATGTTTTCTGTGAAATTATTCGAGTGATTTCAAATTTATGTCTTTCTGAAGGCGCATAGCCAAATTTGTTCATAATTTGTGAATTTTCTATTATTACTATATTCAATTATCGTTATTAATTTTCATTTTTTTTTTTTTTTTTTTTTTAATCGTTGAGAACGAAAAGAGTTTAAATCGTAATATACAGCTTTCGCTGGAATTATAATAAATTCCATTTAAAATTTTCATCAAAGTAAACAAGCGTTTGAATAGAAATAAAATTTCGTGTTGATAATAATATTAAACAGCGGAGCCATAAATTATTGTTTTGATTTGAAACAATAGATTCAATTTTTACGCGAAAAGAAAGGAAAATTCATACGGGGTCGCGCACACGCAATTGCGACGACACGTCCAACTTCAAAGCGAGCTTTTATAAATATGAACGAGCGTCGGACGGCAAATCGAAGTACGTTCATTTCGTTAATTGGATAAAAAATTTACATGAGATTTCAATTGGAGCTAATTTAAAGCAACGATAATACGGCCGGCGTCAATATAACGGACGCGCATAAAACTCGCGCGAATAGTACATCTTGGTTAGTACTAAAGTTTTATTCCCGCGTTGCAATCTTTTTATGGCGAATAAAAAGTTGATTGATGAACGACACTTTAATTCCCGTTTCTCCTCCTTTTTTTCCTCCTTTTGTTTCTTCGCCTTTTTGCGCCTCTTTGTCTTGTCCGATGATGCTGCACGGTGGTGCGGAGAACGATAAAAGCTTATTCATTCGGACCATTTTTTAATCGTGACACACAATGCATATCACATGTTACTCTCCAATTTGGAGCTTTGCCAATCTTTTCGATTTCTTTGTACGATACGCTTACGCGTCAATCCATTTGAATATCGATGCAAACTTATATTTTGCGATTTGTTTTTACAAACATATATTTTTCAATTAATAATTTTTAAAATATTTGAATTGGCAGTAATAATTTTTTGTTTAATTGATGATAATTTACAGTTTTTCTAAATTGTCTGACATACGGAAAAAGTATTATACTAATATAAAATATGTATCTAGTATTTTTTTTTTTAATTTTCGATCATAAATGTCAGTCTTTATCGCTAAGAAATTATTGAAAGTAAATCGATATATCATTAGCGTAAATAAGTCTGCGGGTAGTAATTGCAACGAATAGAACGTCGTCGTTAAGTGCAAATAAAGATTTCTTATTGAAACTAGATCGCCTGCGTCGGGAGTAAGCTAATTACGTATAGAAAGTCAATAGCGATTCATGCATTTTTATATGCATTATAAAATGAGAAAAAGGGAGGGGAATGAAATTAAGGAAAGATGTGCATTTGAATGCAGATAAGGGCGATCAGTAAAATGAAGTTTTACTTATTGTGGGATCCACGCAAAACGCTTATCGTTAATTACAGTTAATATGCAGATTAAAATTCCAATTAACATTTAATGCAAAGGTACAGCTTTTAAATTACTTTTTTTTTTTTTTTTGCCTAATTAGGAGTCAATTTATTACTTAAGTTGTATGTTCTGGATTAATGAGTACGATACAAAGTAAGGACTTATTTACGTGTACAAATTGTGTAAAATTATACATTGGATGGTAACAATGTTTCAATTTAACGTCTGTCTTGGTGTTTTGCCAAAAGAAAAAAACTTTCTTGAATCAGTAAATATGTTTTTGTTCAAGAGATGGTACGAAAATAATTATTGTAGACAAGTTTTGGACGAAACAAACCGAGAAAAAAACTTAAAATTTTTGAAAAAAAAGTATCTTGGTATGATATTAACATGTGTATGTCGTATGTTATTTATATAATGTAAAATTGCCAAATTTTCGTCATTTTTCTCAACAAACTCTAAAAAATTATTATTAATCTTTCATATAAAAAAATGTTCGGAAGCACTCATGTGTTTTTAATAAAATTTCTTAAACATTACCATTTTTTACACATCGCTTAAGTGACTAAGTATACTTGGGGTCAACATGAAATAATAGAATAGAATTTAAATTTAAATAGACTCTTGAAGAGTCCGATGCGTTAATTAAAAGGACGTCGCGTATAATCTCCGTGTCAAAGATGAAGGTGGTCAATTTGGCGAAACGATCGAGCCGATTGTTCGCGCAAGGCGAGCGATGTGCAAGAAAAGAAAAAGAAGTTTGACCTCTTGTTTAAAGAAAGGTACCGAAATTGGCCGCGATGCAAAACTTGACGAAAACCATCGGCCAACAAAGCCGCTCGTGCAGCCGGTGACAGACTTAAAGCAAAAAATAACCGCGATGTTAACGACCCTAATAATTGGCGGGAAAAAGTACCTTGGATCGTCGCCTTATGACAAACGCGACGAAAAGTTTCGCCCGTACATCTTTAGACACGTGTCAAAGGTACCAGTTTTAGAAACGCTCAAATTTCACTGGCAAAAAAACTTTCGTCTTTTTAAGCGAGAGGTCATTTCACTTGGTTTACGACAAGGTAAATGCACTCACGACGACGTTATCCTTGGTCCAATAATTACAAAGTTTTGCTACTTTTTTTTTTTTTTTTCGACTTTTTTCTCGGTCCAAAGTTGACTTCGTCCTGTCAAGATTAATTAGTTTTATGTTAAACGATTCTCTTGAAATAAGATATCTTTCTCGACTCGAGAAAAGTCATCAGAGTTTCTTGCTGGCGAAACATCGTCGAATTTTGAATCTCTAAGATTCTTTCTTCGTGCAATGCAACACTTGTAAATGTAGTGATTTTACTTTTTATGTTTTTCGTTTTTTTCCCCAAGAATTTTTTTTTTTTTTTCTTTTTTTGAGACAGTTACACTTACTCAATTAATCTTACTTAACAAAAAGAAATACATATTGCGAATTTGCTGTCACTAGCAAGTTTTTTTATACAAAGTACACGAAATAATTTTCGTAAAAACAGTTTCGCACTGGTCAGGCAATAATTTTATTGAAGAAGATAAAATGTTGATGTTTTCATCGGCGATTAAATAAATATTTCCATCGCATATACAGGAAGTGAAAATATTTTGATCATAAATACGTCTTCATTTTTTTTTCGTATGAAACGCACAAAAAACATAAGCGAAACGCAAACTTTGTCGAAATAATAACAAACTTTGAAATAAAGAATGGGAAGTAAAATGTTTTCATTGCTTTTCGTAATAATTTGCACTTGTCAATTATTGAAGTAATAAATGAGAATAAAGTTTCAAAGATTCATCAACAAATTCAATCTTAAAAGATCATAAAATTAACTTATTGTCACTTGGTACGCAGTTTGCAAAATTCTACAAAATATACCGCAAAATTTCATTTGTACAACCGAACGTTTCTCTTAATTTTGACTAATGTTTACACAAAAGTTGCAGAAAAGAATATTTATTCCAAGTTGGAATAATATAGAATGAAAAACCGCGATTTATTTACCCGACGTTTCAACCAAAAGCAACATTTCGACAAGCGAACGTATGCATTGTAGCCGAACGGTTTGATTAGAATTGAATAGACGTTTTTGCGCGAAGGCCAAGCGATTTTTGCCACTCGACGCGGAAACGCGGGCTTTTAAGAAGTCCGATTGTTGCGGCGAGCGGAATCGCCGAGGGAACAAAGGTGCGATTGAAAATCCCTGACCTTCGGTCGGCTGCTCGTCGACATCGGCGTTGATTTCGCGCAAGGTTAATGACAAGTTTCGCATCAATCGGCCGGTGCTTACGAAAATAGAACGGAAAAGAGGCGAGAGGCTCGTCTGGGAGCGCGTCTACTCGGGCCGCGCGAAACGCATCGGCCGAACGTCGGACGCCGCGGCCGTTGTGTAATATTCGCGATAAACGTTTATTTTGTTTCCCAGTGTCATCACTCGGCGTTACCGTAATCGCCCGGCGAAAGAATGCATGTGAAACAAGCAACAAACTCCGCGAGCCAGATGTTTGTCGCGTTCGAGCAACGATTTCGGGGAACGCCGGCCGGCCGAGCAGTTCCAGCGAATTTTTGCCACTGGAAATAATCCTTGTTTTTAAATCGCCGAGCCGGGCGGCGCACGTGCTTTTGTTTCGCGCAAATCCGCCGATGAAAATAGTCGCGGCCTCGCGGGGGACAAGGAATCGTTGGAGACGGAGAGAGAGAGAGAGAGAGAGAGATCGATTGTTCGGTCGATCGTGAGTAAATATTGACGCCCGGCCGCGCTGACAATGTAACGCTGCGAACTCGTTGATTTCTACTTATTGGACAAGGAAATGCTAATTATTTTTAGATGGGAAGTCATGCGGTGGAGATTTAGACCTGTTTTACCGACGGGGAGAGAGAAAAAGTTTTTTTTCGCAAAAAGTGCGAATGAAGAACAAGTTGCATTTTGATATATATTTATAAAATTTATAGATGCATATAGGAATACATTTATAGAATATGTGGGTATATATATGGGTCTGCCACAAGTCGCCTAACAGTGAATTTGAACAAACCATGCTAAATATATCTATATATATATAGATATATTTAGCATGGTTTGTTATTTAGTAATGCTTGTAATTATATAATTATATAATTATATAATAATGCTTGTATTGTATACAAAATAATTTTTGTTATAATTGGATGCTCTCTAAACATTATCAGACGGTACAATGTAAAAAAGGACGCTTTTCTGGGAGTGTCAATTTTTATTTAACTGGTTGGAAAAATGTGTCATTGCAGAATTCGATTTGAGTGATGAAAACTCGTCGATGTTTCGCCGTATCTCAGTGGTATTTCCACGCTGGATCTTACTATCGCGATCACTTTTTATTGGCGTAAGCACTTTTTTCGACGCTCGTGTAATCGGCCTTCGTTGCAGTGTTTAGTATTTGTTGCCCGGGTATTTATTTGTCCAGATGAATTTAGCGAGGAGGGTTTTCGCTGTTTACAGAACCGATCTACCGGAGCGAAGTCTTACGCGATGTGTCCAAATATCGGTGCGGTTTCGGACGCCCGCTTCGTGGTAATTCGATTCTTGTTCTTTCCGCGTGGCCGTTAAAACGGCACAATGATTCGGCTTGTTATTTGACTTTTTTTTCAGATGCATTTTTCATCTTTCCTTTTTTTTGTCTTCGAGAAGATCGCGAAGATAATTGATACCACAATAGAAGTTTACAACGAATTTCAGGAAAGTGAATCTCGAACAAAAGACTTTTTGGGATCGATCATTTCTCGTACGAATGAATATGACTGCGAGGATCGGATTTCTCTCGTGGAAACAGATATTTTATTCATAAATTTTCTTTCGCTTCTGCTAAGAACGACAGGCGTCTGTCGGCGACGTTTTGAAGATTCCGTGAAAAATATTTAAGAATTCGTAGACAGGTATTTACGAGGCTCAAGAGTTTCCGTCGAAGGCCGAGTAATTTTCAAATGCAATTTCCGATGAATCAATCATTATTATAATCGGCATTAATCATTTTTGTTTTCATTCTCAAGCGAATTCAAGTCGCGTTGAATTAGAAATGAAACGTTTTATCACTTTCAGAAAACTTGTTTAGCAGAAATCGTTAATGTTATTCAAAAAGGAAAAAAAAATTATCGTATGAACAAAAATCATTATTACTTGTCAACTATAAAAGAATGAAAAAAAAGGAATGTTAATTTCTATGTATAAGACAACTTGATTTCTTCAATTTCAACAGAATATTCCATTTTTTCTGACAAAATATATTCATAAAAATTATAAGAAGACAGCTTTTTGAATGTCGAACCAACGCACACGAAATCGTATCAGCCAAAACTTGACAAACAATCCCCTCGAATCGAATACAATTTGTCGAAAGCAATTATAATCCGTCAATCGTCGCGTCGGAATTTGCACCCAACCAAACGCAAGCCGCACCATTAAATCGCCCGTTATCTATATCTAAATCAGATAAAACGCATGCAAACGAAAGTTATAACGCGGCCGGGAAAAATGACACTCGCGCAAAAGTCTCGGTTTTCGCAACGCCGCGCATTGTGCCTCGGCAAAAGCGAGCGCGCAGACACAACCGCCGTGCAATTATCGGGCGATATTAACCGAGCGGCCGATCGCCTTATGCGAATCCGTTCCCTAAATCACAGGCTTCGGGAATACAAATAATGATCGTCGCGATCGCGGAGCGGCTCGTTGGCGTGTCGCGCGTGCGCGCCCCGTCGCTGCACAACAAAACGTAATAGCCGTTCGAAATGGGCACTGCCGGGGAACGATAATGAGACTATTATCGGGATAATTGGCACATCGATGCTCCGAACGGTGAAAACCTTGACTCACCTCTCGTTAGTGCGAGCGCACGAGCGCGCCGCGTTTCAGGGGACGCGCCGCGATGAAAAAGCCGGCCGTTACTGGTGAATCCGTTGGCCGATCGGATCGCGACGCAATCGGGCTTGGACGAGCTCGGCGACGCCGTCGAAAACGTGGCGGTACCGTTGCAGCGTCGACAAGAACAACTCGAACGGTCGCGCCAATTACGCCGCGCCGCGCAGAAACGAGGTGGTCAATTGTCGTTGCCCTAATATCACATAAAATGTCAGGCAATTATGTCGCGTTAAACGCGCGCCACGCAAACGTCTGCGAAAAACGCCCGAGAAAATTTCCGACCTTTCTCGGCCGAGTCGTAATTCGTGATTGAGTTGAGGGCCGCTCGTTGATTGGTTGAATAAATACGGCTTGATTGTTTCGATAGCACGGCGTCAGGATCGTTGACGTTTAATGTACGAGTGTTAGAATTGTCGGGGTCGAAGACGATTAAACAGAGTTACATTTTGGAAATATTAGATTCGATGGTGAAAAAGTTGCAATTGGAGTGGAAAAGCTGAAAAATATTCTCAATACGATGTATTTCAAGTTCGCCACATGGCAAAGTCTCGCGAGTTTTGGACTTGGAAAAAAAAATCGAGATACAAATTTCGGGAACGAAAATTTTACTCAAAAATTTAAAAATTGCTAGATTCTTAGAAATTGACTCTTTGATTCAAATGGAAATGGAAAATGAAAGACGACGGAGAAAATAAAGACGCTGGATACAAACAAATAAAGTGTAGAGGTCATTTTTTTCAACTTTGTTTACATTGTTTGTTTACATGCTTAATATTCTGGTATACTGGTTCCTAAATAGAATATGTTGTTGAACCAAGAGAATATTTTTAAAAGTAAATAAAAAAATAGATTCCCCTATATTGAAATTTGTCCAAATCCAAAACTTATGACACTTTGCGACGTTGCCAATTTTACGCACATGTCAATAAATGTTTTTCTTATGTAAAAAAGTGAAAAAGTTACAACACTCAAACCACTGTACGTGCTCAAATTTGCTCAATTCTCAAAGTTTTGAACTTTATGTGCATCAAAATGATTTAAACAATTTAAGTTGTAATACCGGAGTAATTTAATTTTCTTCGTACTGTAATTTAAGATAGATAAAGAAATTCACTAAACTTGTTAAACTCGTTAGCCGCATCAAATTAACGTCTTGCTGTTTCATCGAAAAATGATTATTGACAATGACAATTATTCATCAAGAAAAAGCATTTTTAATGTCAATCACTGTACCGTATCTAATGATCAACTGACAATCAAGAAGAGATGAGCCACTTTAATTGATCCCCATCAAGATATCTGGCCAATTGTTTGTCATGTCAATAGTTGCTTATAATTCTGTTCAAAATGTAATCTTATCCTGTTCGAGAGAAGATTGAATTGATCTTTGACATTGCTTATTAGATATGACGTGCGATTGAGAACAATTGTAATAGTTTCGTATATATATATTTTCAATAAGCTTTTTATTTTTTCACATCAAAAAACTTGCATTTCAACTTATAAACGTTATTTGAAATACGATTGTTAATAAATACAACGAAAATTATTTTTAGTTTTACGCGTTAGTTCAATGAATACATCCAATTGAAATTATATTTAAACGCGTACTTTAATTTAAATTAACGATTACTGTAATTTTACCCGTCCATTTATTAAACAAACCGTACAAAAGTTACGGGCGATAAAGTTATATTACGAATAAATTACGAGTGGCGAATATTCCAGTGGAACGAAATTTCATGTAAACCGAAGAAAGAATGTGTAATATCAAATCGTACACGTTCTTATCTGCACGTGTAATAGCCGTCTTCGAATCGTTTTATGTATATAATTATACACTTTCGTAAACGGTAAGCTAATTTTTGATAAAAGCATCAGAATGTGCAGCATTAAAAGAAATGGCCGTATAATAATAACAACTAACTATAAATACCAATAAAAACGTGCATATTTAGCGATTGCCAATAGGTTAATTAAAAATTCAATAGCATTGTGCCCGCGCTGAAAAAGAAGAAGAAGAAGAAGAAGAAAACAAGAAACAGTGGAATTGACAATTTATTAATTACTTTCTCCGAATCGAACAATCACGCGGCATGAATAAATAATGAATATTGCATCTACTTTGTACTTTAATAAACATTGCGAAATCGGTTGAAAAATCAAAATATCGAAATTGCCACACCGATTTCCGATTGCGAATATAAAATACGATTGTTTGGAAAGGCGAACGAAGAGAGGAGTGAAGCGGGACGACGGGGATCGCGACAAGCGCGATAACGCGAAAAACGCTCCTAAGGCTCAAACACAAATCGGCTTATCTCGCCTATTTTGCATGCAACACGGGCCGTCGCAATTACCGAGCCGCGCACGTTTATGAATCCCTTCCGATCGTTAATTAGAAAGACGCGACGATTTTTGCGGCGACGCTTCGCACGTCGCGCGGCCCTGGGAGATAGCGTTTGATTAATGCCAGCGGACGGGCTTAACAGCCTTCGGCTTTCCCAGCGGCATCCCCGGCGCGTTCTCGGAACATTATTTCTAAACATCCGCCGCGCGAGGCTTCCCTCGATTTATCGCGCCGCCGGGACAATCCGAGGAAACGCGTCGCGTCGCCGCCGATAAATCCGCCGAACTCGCCGAGAAATCCATTAATTCGCACTCGGCGGCGTCATTATCGCCAGCATCGCCGCGCGGAGCCCCTTCGTCCGAGCGACGTCGCCGCGGAAACACGCCAGAGTCGGCCACGACTCGCGCCAATTGGCACCGCGTCGACAGCTCGCGAGCGATCGTGGGAACAAACGCTTTTGCGGGAATTCCGAAGGGTGAAATAATTGCCGGCACTCGGGAGACACGGCTCCCCGAGGATATTCTGGGCTATTAAGGTTTCGCACGGCCAGGAAGAGCGCCGTCGTGGCCGACGTCCCCGATATAGCGCCGCGCGTGTATATATAAATATATACGGGCCGCGCTGCCACACGCGCCAATATTTATCGCTTGCAAATAGTAACACACGTGCGTTTATTACCCCGCGTGGCCCGGCTAACGATCTCCGACTCCGAATCGGATCCAAGTCCGACCCGCGGACACGTCGGTCGTCAGTTTGAATCAGAATCGTAAATACATTTTGATATACGTGTATATGTATATTTAGTAGGGCGCGTTGTCGCGCGCTCGCCGGGTGGCACGTGTCGGGTAAATCGTCGACAGGTAAACGCACTCGCGAGCGTACCTCTGGCAGTGACGGGTCGCGGAAGCGGCCGGGTTGCCTGGCGAAAATCGGCGGCCGGCCGGTTGGCCGGGACGGAAGCCGCGGTAGGGCGCGCGGGGCACAGCCAAGTCTGCGGTCGACGCGGGACACACTCCGGCTCGTGGCATCGCGCACTATTTGCCACGCGGACCCATCGCGGCGGCCGAGTCGTGACTGACGAACGAACTTGCGTTTAATCTCGGATTAACTTTTGAACCAGTCAAACAACTAACAAACCAACGAACGCGGCTACGAAGGGAAGCGAACAACATCTCGCCTTCGCGACACGTTGGCCCCCCACCAGATCGGTCTGTCCTGCTCTTCCTCGCGCCGAGCCACTGCAACCTCTCCTTGCCGTTTGATCTCCCCACCACCTGCCCACTCCCACTATATTCAACAACTTGTTGCGTACGTGTTGTGGTACTTCGTATACGTTCCTCGATTCTTTTGCCAATGCCTCCTCCTTCGCCGCGCCGTTGTTTCCCTTTTCCACGGCGCTTTTCCCCCGCGCGACGGCCCAGGGGGGCGGCTTTTTTTTCGGCACCGTTGTCACCGGTTCTCGCTGTCGGCTCGACGGCAAGGTCCGTAGACAAGAGCCGCGGAGGGTGTCGACGATCTCACCACCTTGCGCTCGAGCTTTTTTGCCGCGCCACCTTGGTCGTTTCGAAAACATAACGAGACTCTTTTTGCCAGGCTTTTGTAATCATGGCAGCGCGAGCTTCAAGGATACGCGTTTCACGAACGTTCGAACGCGGGATAGGCATAGGTTTCTTGGGTGGCTGTATGAAATGGTGTTGAAGTTTCAAAGGTCGATTTCAAAGGTTTGGGTTGAACTGGGTGAAGGGGTTAGTGTAAGACGGAGCATGTTCATGCGCAAGGAGTTTGCAACGAATTCAAGATTCCATAAATTTGCAATAAAAAAAAATATACTTTTAACGAAGAAAGTGAATGAAAAAATTAATTAATTGATTTTATATCGCGCTGATATCAATTTAAGTTCTGATTGTGATTGTCGATGGACGGAATGTTATTTTATGGAAAATTCGTTGCAAAGAAACGTTGGAAGCTTTTTGCACATGTATGTTTTGGTTCTTGACGAGGAAAGGAAATGGTTTATCGAAAAAATGTGTTTATTATATGAAGAAACGGACTGAAACGAACTTTTTTGTCAGATCAGCAATATTCTGTGAATGAAAAGTCGGTTACTTTAATTTAAGAAATGGATCCTGAACGACAATTCATTTTATCAACAAATTACGCTACATTGAAAAAAAATTTCTTTCTCTAAATAATTGACATAAAAACATAACGTTCTTCAGACAAGGTAGATCCTTTTAAGAATGTTGGACGAGAAAGGGAATCGCGGAAAGAGATACAAGACGTGGGATTGATTTATTCCGCAGTCTAAAAAGACCGTATTGTTGCACCGAAGCAAATCTTGTTGTATGAAATCATATCTCGTTTGAAATGTCTGTCAAAAAGATTCTGAATAAAAAGACAATTAACGGGCGCAGAAAATAATTGGTAATAAATGTTGTTTTACATAAAAGGTTTTTTATTTCCTATAGATTCTTTTGTTTACAAAGGTACGTATTATCGAGTATAAAATACATTTATTTAGCTGACATGTATTCAATAAAGAATTTGTTTTGCTGCAAGTTTGGTACCTTTCCATCAACGGCATTATTCGTAGTATTAACCGCAGACAAGAAACAAATCAAACAAACGAACGTCAAACAAAGCATTGCTAAGTTTATAATAAAACCTTACCATTACAATGTGCTTCACATTGTTCGAATAGTTACAAAAGTGGAGGGGTTAAACTTTTTACTCGCCAGAGTCATTTCATCACGGTTTTACTTTTGCGCCAACATCAGTACAATGATACAAAATTCCATTCATTCTTCGGCTCATTAAAATGAATGCGTTCCATCAATTTACTCAGACCTGAATTCCCTCAAATTGCTAAGTTTCGTCACAAAATCGTCACACAATTCAACTAAGACTAATCGAGGAGTTATGAAATTTTCGGCAAACAAAACGCCGGGCGAAATTAATCCTACGAGGGGCAATAAAATATGAGAGATTATACGCCTTTACGCCTCGTGGCGGAATCGAATAACTAATCCTATTTGACTTTGCATGCGCAATCCCGATAGTCATTCCTTAACCTCAACTTAGTCGATGCAATTTTTCTTGTCCTTTTTATCAAGAACTCATAATCGATACGTGAAACTTATAGCGCGATTTCTTAGAATCGTTTAATTTTTTTCAACGTTTTATTCGACGTCGGCTCTTGTAAGTCATAAGAAACAGGATCACGGAATTTCATTAATGTGCTATATATATGTACACATATACAAATATAAACTTGCGTGACATTTCACTTCGTTCTGTCATACACATAAGGTCCATGCGGTGGAACACGTTTTTTTCCTCCCCCTTTTTTCCTTTCCTTTTTTGCGAAGACAACGAAAAGAGTAACAGTCTATTGTTTACGCATGTTTTAACAAAATGACACTTTTCACAAGAACTGCCAATATATCATACCGCTCTCTTACAAAACAGTATCACCGTATCGTATATTTTGTCGAGTGTTTAAAATTTTTTATCGCGCAGGATTCTCCACAGTGTTTGCAATAAAAAGTTGAATCGTATGGCTACTGAAAATTTATGCCTCATTAAAGTCAGGATTATAATGTCGCAATGGTACTAGACAGAAAGTAACCGCGCCAAAGGAACATATTAATTGAGAATTATTGCACCTCCGTGTTTCTTTATCCCGGTGTGCATAAAAATGAATTAGAACTTTGAGCAGCGGCATTTTCGCAAAAATCGCTAAGTGATTTCTTATCTAACTATGCTTTCCACCTTTACTTCCCTTGTTTTTTTTTTTACTTTTTGCGATAAGAATCAATGGGATCCATAGAGTTAACATTCGCGATTGAAACCAGTCGATCGGAAAGCAAACACTCGAGCGGCGAAAAAACGTTCCGCTCTTAGTAGCGGCTTTGCTCGCGTGACATTTTTTCACGCAAATCTGCGAGTCAATATTTTTATAACGCGATAATTACGCGTGGCGCGCAATCTCTTTTTCCTCCTCTTTTTATCGAAGACAGTAGAGCGCCGTGAGTCGGGATTAAATAAAGGAATCGAATCGGACTTTCCGTTTCTATCAGATCGTTCGCGAGCGATAGCCTCGTTCGGAGGGGAGACGAGGAGCGATAGCGTGAAATATAATTGAATCGGTGGGAAGAAGAGCGAATCGGAGGAATAAAACGAGCGGCGGGCCTGTGACGTTGTCAACTCGAATAATTAATTCTTTGGCGCGTCTCTCTTCGCTTACTTTCCGTCTCGTTTGAAAAGCAAACGAGACAGGTGTACGGGCGAGTGATACGAAAAGGGAATAAAAGGCGCGCGAGACAGCGAAACGTGGAGGGGAGGGGGGGGGGGGGGAAGTTGTCTCCGTCGGGCACAACGAGATTGGCCGGGGCCGTTTGTAAAATGGATTCAATCAATTCCGTGTTGTCTGGGCGCGATAGAGGCCGCCCGCCGAATTCTTCCCGCTTTCTTTCGGCTGCGAACCTACAGGTTGTACCAACGTGTACGAACCACTCTTTATGTCGATGACCTGCGCCTCTCCATGTCCATTAGCTTACGCTCGAGCTCTTCCCGCCTTGTCCTCTGGTCCCTTCGGCACTCTTCCGAAGACGAACCACACCTCCTCGTAATACCAATCGCTATCGGTGTAGCATAAATCAGCTGTCACGCGGCGACTAGCAAAAATACACTTCATTTTCGTGTCATTTTATTTTCTCGCAATTGTACCGAGGCGCTGGGGATTTTCATTTAGGCTCGTCGTTAAGCATTCGTTGAAAAGGGCCGCACGGCAAAAAGAGAATTGTAAATTACACTACACATCACGTCAAGTTACAGTGAAAATGTAAAAGCTAACCAATGAAATTGCTTCCTTTTGAAAAGCAGCGATTTCATTGGTTAGCTTTTACACTTTTACTGTAATTTTACATAATATCTAATGTAATTTTACATTCTTTTTTTACAGTG
>JABFOV010001747.1:0-23295 GCA_022817685.1 Aradophagus sp. ZL-2020
ATGCATGATATACAATGGATATAAATTATGAATAAATGTTTCAAAAAGTCTAATTAATTGAACTGTGAAATTATATTTTTTTTTTCAAGCAATAGCCGACATACGAGATGGAGAGAGATCGCGTTGCCTCGGAGATGTATATAAGTCACGGGCGCAGGAGCGTTGCCGCGGCCGCGGCACACGAGACCGAACTCTTGAACTGAGGGCCGCGCGCGCGTGGGGCTGGCGGCCGGCCAATCCCCACCCGCGCGCCGAGCCACGTGACCGGCCGGCGGGCCAATGGGCGCGAGCGGCCACGCGCGGCCGACGACACCGCCGCGCCGAGCCGAGCCGATCCACCGATTTGCTCTTATCGTCGGCCGAGCGCGCTCGGGATCGGTGTCGGCGCTCCGATGCGACGCGTCGATTGCCTGGCCCGCGATTGGTCGGCTTGCAATTGCAATTGTTGTC
The DNA here is from genome assembly GCA_022817685.1 of Aradophagus sp. ZL-2020. Lineage (NCBI taxonomy): Eukaryota > Metazoa > Arthropoda > Insecta > Hymenoptera > Scelionidae > Aradophagus > Aradophagus sp. ZL-2020. The sequence goes on from JABFOV010001747.1 coordinate 451, forward strand.
GATTGAAGTGTTGGACTACCGGAATGTAGCTTTTTTTGTTTGTTTTGTTTTTGTACTAGGGGAATGTGGTTTTTTGTTTGTTTTGATTTTTTGTTTTGTTTTCAATCGTAATGCTTTGATTGATTGAGTGTAATTTGGATTAAATTGAAATTGTTATTGTTGATTGAAATAGTGTCATTGAAATTAATTTTTCGTGTTGGTAGATTATAGTATTATTTCGTGGAAATGTAGTTTTTTGTTTGTTTTGATTTTTTTTTGTTTTCAATCGTAATGCTTTGATTGAGTGTAATTTGGATTTTGTGTTGGTAGATTATAGTATTATTTCGCGGAAATGTAGTTTTTTATTTGTTTTTATTTTTTTGTTTTTAAATGTTGTAGTAACGTTTTAATTGGTTGAAATAAATTTTGGTTGAATTTAAATTGTTATTAATGTTGATCGAAGTAGTATATTAGTTGAATATAATTCTTTATTTTTTTTTTTTTTTTATTGAAACGTTTTTATTAATTATGTTATCGGCGAATAAATGCTATGTACCAATAAAAAGTAACTTTTGTTTATTTTTGAAAAAGAATATTCAATTAAGTTTAATTAAATTTTAAACATATTCAATGCATTGCTTTTGGAATGAAAACACATTGCACTTACGTTTATTTCCCTGAAATGGTATACATAAATCAGGACATTTTCCCCAATTATAAATAAAAAAGTCTATAAAGTTAAAGAATAGAACTATATAATTAAAATTAATTTTGAAACGACAACCACAAAATTATTTTACTTTTTCGCCATTTCGTCGAGTACACATCAAGTTAAAATAAATTTTGATTTTAATAGCACATATACTTTGAATTAAAAAACTTTTTTACTACTTTGTTGTTGCCTGTAATGAAACAGTATTGTTGTATAATCACAATTACAACAAAATAAATCTATAAAATATTTAAACATTAAGAGTAATTAATTTTATTAATAAGAAAACACACAAAGCGTTCTTATTTAGTGTGCAAAAGTATTACACAGCATATGATTCGTTTGACTGAATTGCTTATAACTATATTTTGTAACGCGATACATTATAAGAAATGCGCGTTAATACTTTTGAACGAGAATTTGATACTCTGATACCGTACAGAGAACCTGACCCAACTCATCAAACTATGATCAGCTTATGAGTCAGCGATCTTCCATTATATAAAAGAATTGGTTCCCTTTGTAATCAAAAGTTCTTTTCCCGCGTCTCAGATGTACTTTGAGTCAATGTTCATGAAATAATATAAAAAAATTAAATACTCACAAGTTCAATTAAATCCAAAGCAAATAGTAATGTATTACAAATGGACAACTAATCGAAGCAAAAACAAGATATCGATGACAACAAAAAGTCCACAAATAGGTGTTGCTTTCAGTTTCATCGAAGACTTCTTCGACTTGTTCAGCTGTAAAAATGATGAAAAGAATAAAAAATTGTCAATATGATATCGACATTCCGAAGTAACATATTTTACTAACAATCATCATAGATAACAGTAACAGTTTCTTCACTTGAATAGTAATTTTCCGTTGTCGATTCATCATCTTCATCGACCTCCTCTGAATCTTCATCATTAGAATCAGTTACATCTTCATCTTCTTCTCTTTTGTAATCATTTTTTATTTCATTAAAATCAATGTAATTCTTATCGTCGTTGCCAAAGAATTGTTCTTTAAATAACAATCGATTCATTTCTGTTAAACAAAATAAATGTAAAGTATAAGAAACGTTCCATAAATGTTAATATAAAAATATTGATCACCTTTTGCATGTGCACTGTCAATTGACTGATTTACAAATAAATATAAAAGTAATAAGACTTGTAACTGATACATTTTTGAAATGTCAATACCTTAAAAGATACTTTGACACTTTGAAAGGTTAAATAATTGAATGTCAAAAGTAATTAGCTTTTGAATTCAACTGGTTTAATATTGTTGAATGTGAAGTTTATTTTAATTTATCTTTTACATTAACATAAAATAATAATGAAAGTCAACAAAGTATCAAACACTAATTTAAGAAGTTTTTTACTCTTAAAGATAATATGAAAACATTAACTTAATCAAACAGTCTTATATTCTTGACACTTGGAAATATCACTATATCAATTGTAATACTGCATGGCATGGCATATTAAATCTAGAAGACAGTTTAAGCAGGATGTTTCTTCAAGTATGCCTTGGTAACAAGATCAACCTTGAGATCTGATTGTTGAATAGGTTTGGTGCTTTTGCACCCAATAGCCGGACATCTAAAAATTAATAAAATTGTATAACTGGTCATTTATGTAATAAACGTGCATTTATGAAAAGAGAATAAAAAAGTTTGAGATTATTTTACCTTGTATTGGGATTTTGCATAAGTACATCTTTAACAGAAATTAAATCATAAACATGGCCACAGATATTTTTTACAGGCTCCTGAATACGTGTTTTGGTAAATGGATCAATCACGTTTACATCAACGGTCATACAGAATTCATCGGCATCTTTGTCTTTGGTTCCTAAATTCAATATAAAAAAACTCAAATTAATTATATTATGAAATTATTATATATGATCCATCATTAATGAACTAAGTGTTGTTAAATTTGATATTAACAATGGTACTAAATGTAATATAAACAACGATGACAAAATGACACTTATTATTTAATTGTTTGTAATTTCTGTCTTATTACAAATTATTGTTTATTTTCATAAATTTTCAATTTTATCTTTTTATATCTAAAAATAGTGGCGGATTCAAAAACTCATGAAACGAAATAAACTTAAATATATGTGTAAGTATTAAAAATAATTTTAATCTGATTGAAAAAAAAGCTATTTTTCATTAAAATAGAGATACAAATATTATATATTACCTGAATACAAAGGCTTCACATTATTTATAAATTCTTTATACTCAGGGATTGCAGAAACATCCGGACTGTAACTCTCTACACTGTCCTTGAAAGTCTGAATTTCAAAAATAACAAAGAAAGAAGAAAATTATCTGAGTAATGTAATATTTTTATTTGAAATAATATTGAAAATATTATTGAAATATTATTGAAATAATATTGAAATTATTACCTTCTTTGCCTCGTCAAAATCAATTTTGTCACTGTTGATATCAACATATTTATGAGCTATTTCAGCAGACTTTTTCGATATCGTTTTTAATTTGTCCTTTAGTTTGCAGTTGAGTTCAACAATACTGCTCAATTCATTTAACATTTGATCGCGTTCCTCGTCATCTGCAAGGAGAAACATGTAAACAAACAGAAGAACGAACAGAAGACATTGTATGAAAATAAATCAATTGTTTACCAAAATAATTAGCAACGTCGATGGCAGTTTTGATGTAAGTATCGATGTGCGTATCAGTTAAATTGCTGGCAGCCATTGTCACTTGACACAAGTTTTTCTACTTTCTTTGTAAAAGTCAAAAATTATAGAATGGTTTTATTAGAGCTAACTACTTCGATCGAACTTGGCAGACCTACTTTCTTTGAGGTAATTCCATCGATATACGGATGCGCACTGGGTCACGCAGTGCTGTCAGATTTTTAGTTCTGTCCTTTTCACACAAAATTCCCAACATAGTTTTTAAATGGGACGAACCAGTGTGAGAAAGACAAAACTATAGAATCTGGAAACAAATTTTGATGTCAGGTGACGCCTTAGAGCAAGATCGAACAAGTTAAAGGTGTGCTATCTTTGTCTTACAGAAAATTGATTGGTTGACGCCGTTTCCTTAGTAGCCACGGGAGGTAGGCTTTGCTTGACAAAACTAAAGAAACGAAAAAAAGAAAAATAAAATGAATAAATAATAATCAAAATGAGAAAACAAAACAATATTTTTATGTAACGAAATAACAATATCAATAAGTAATTTTCATATTAATAATTTCATTTATCGATATTTAAATGAAAGCACTGAAGTAGTCTACAAAAGGAAGCGGCGATTTCATTCCCCTAGGAAAATCCCTATAATTCGCGACACGCGCGAGAGTACATTTATATTTTGAATTTGCAGTCGTCGAAAAGATATATAAAATTCGATAGAAATGACAAAATGATGATAAAACAGTATTTTCATTTTGAGCGTGGTGAGTGTCGGAAAAGGGGTGCGCGCGCGGCCCTTCATCCCGCGTCATTCTGTCGCGAGCTCTCGTAGTGACCGGTCGTGCGCGCGCGAGTCTCATTATTTTTAACTTCGATTTCGTAATTTTCCTTAGTGTCGCGAGTGAATCAATTTGCCATTTTTCTTATCAACGGAGTCTACAACTTTCAGTCATAGCAATGTTTCTTACTAGGACCTCCTGTTTTTCTGAAGAAAAAATACACGTAAGTTACTTGTTCAATCACGTTTTTTTCTTGTACGGAATTATAAAAAAAATGGTTTACATCTTCGTAAAACAATTTTCATATTAATAATTTCATTCATGGCAATTTGAACGAGGGCGTTGAAGTAGCCTTCGAAAGGAAGCGGTGATTTTATTCCCCTAGGAAAATCCCCATAATTCGCGACACGCGCGAGAGTATATTTGTATTTTGAATGTGCAGTCGTCGAACAGATATAAAAAAGCGAGATGAAATAATAAAATGAAGATAAAACAATATTTTCATTTTGAGCGTGGTGAGCGTCTGCAAAGGGGTGCACGCGCGGCCGCCCCTCGCTCCGCGTCATTCCATCGCGAGCTCTCGAAGTGATAGGTCGTGTGCGCGCGAGACTCATAACCTTTTACCGCGGATTCTTAATTTCCCTCAGTATCGCGAGTTAATCACCGATTCAACATTACTTCATCGTTTAACATAAACAAATTAACGAGTTAAAGTGGATTAATTCGCCATTTTTTTTTTTTTTTTTTTTTTTATCAACAGGTCTTCAATATTTTGTCACAGCGATGTTTCTCACTAGGATCTCCTGTTTTCTTGGAAAATAATGCAAGTAAGTTACTTGTTTTTTTCTTTTTTGGAATTATAAAAAAAGTTTTTAATCTTTTCTAAGTAATTTTATGATGCAACATTTGTTTTTGTATTGTATTCATAAACTGGTATTCTTACAAAAGATTTAAAACATTTTTTTAAAACACTTTTTTACGAGTGTTTAATTTTTATTGATAATTTAAAAAAATATATAAATGTTTATTGATTTTCTTTATACGGCACTTTTTGTACTTTTGGCGCGTAATTACGTATGCGCAACTAACTTCATATCGGTGCGCCATATTTGATATAATATATCTATCTTTCACTCAGATGTTTTTTCTGAATAAAACAAAGAGAGACACAATCAAAAGTAAGAGGTTTTCTGAACAGTGAATGAATGTAGCACTTTTAGCACTTTACTTCTCGTAGCTACTGTTGTTTACTTGAGGTTTAAATAAGCAATTAAGCACGTGCTTTTGAGAAGTCGGCGAGTTAAACGTTTATAATATTTCGCGTGGTGAAAAGTGTTATTAAGCGAATGTGTCACGATTGTGTTTAGTGGAATACTGAATACTATTTTAATAACGTTTTAAAATTCCATGACATTTTATTGGTAATATTAATAATTAAGGAAAAATGGCTCCACGTGAAGTTGAAGTCAGAACTTCGCTTGAGGTAAGTTTTCTTTGATTTACAAATAAAAATATGTAGTACTCGAAAATTTTAGGTCTACCATAAAATTCGTGTTTTTAAATAAAATTAGTAGATATTAAAATATAAACTGTATTGGTAAGTTCGTTACAATTTAATCCAAAGTTTAATCAAAAGTTTATTTATTTAATTAATTATAATAATAAACAGTAAAATGTTAGATTAGTTTACTTTCTTGTGGCAATTTTATATTAAACTGCATTTATCTTATTTCAATTTAAAAAGAGAAAAAATTGTTGGACACAAACATAAAATGTGATGTATTTTTTAGCCACCCAATTATGTACTTTATGACACTCTTCCTGGACACTCGATGGCGATTTCGTGTGTGAAATTCAGTCCCAACGGTGAATGGCTTGCTAGTGCATGTGAGTAAAAACTTTATTTCGTAATATTTAACTATATATTTAACTATAATTCACTTGTATAGTATAAACAATTTGTAACCCATATCAATTTGATATTTAACATTTACTCAAATTTATTTACCAATATTTTCAGCTTCTGATAACATTATCAAAATTTGGGGCGGATATGATGGAATATTCGAAAAGTCAATAATAGGACACAAAAAAGGAATATCAGATGTGAATTGGTCTAGTGATAGTAAATTATTGGTATCTGCCTCTGATGACAAAAATTTAAAATTGTGGGATGTTGACACTGTATGTACCACTTTTCACTCTTTTTTCTGCATTGCCAATTTTTAAATCACCATAAACAATGAAAAAATTATAATTAAAAATAATCATATTTCGAATTACAAGATACAGAATATTGTACAAAAATATTTTTTCTTCATTTTTTTAGGGTAAATGTTTACAAACGTTTAAAGGACACAAAGATTATGTGTTTAGTTGTGCTATTGATCCTAATTCCAATTACAATATCGTTTCCAGTTCTGTAAGTAAAAAGAAAAAAAAAAAAGAATATATAAATAAATACAATATGTTATAACTTTTTACTATACTAATTATACTGTTTTGTATGTTTAGTTTGATAAGACTATTAGAATATGGGACATCAGAAATTTAAAAACGTCGAGAAATATCTTTGGACATAATGATATTGTAACTTCTGTTAATTTTTCCATAGATGGCTCAATGATTGTTTCAGCGAGCTATGATGGTTCTTGGTAAGTAAACTCTTGAATTTGATAATTTTGTAATTTACCCTGGTTAAAATAAAATAGTAATAGATGAAATTTCATTATGAATTGATCACAATGAAATTCTATGATTACTACAAAATAGATATTGTAGAAATGAATAGAAAATTTTAGAAATATATAAACAAAATATAAAAACAAAATAAGAAATAACAAAGTAGAAATATAAAAACAATTCTAGAAGTTTATCATACAAATTCCATTATAAATAGTTATGATTTTTTTATGCATGCACGGAAAAAATCAGTCAATTCTCAGTTAAAGTTTCACTTTTTTCCCCCTATTTTATTGTAGGGACAAAAGCATGAAATTTGAAAACATTTAAAAAACGTTCAAAAACATTAAACTGAGAGAATGATTGATTCTTTTTCCATACAGGAAATTCTATATGTATATAAAATTCTATATATATATATATATATATATATATATATATATATATATATATATATATATCATACTTCTTTGATTATTAATAATTTAATTGTTTAACAGCCGTATATGGAATGCCAACACCACAGAAATAATAAAAACACTATTTAATAATCCTGAATATGCAGTTTCTTTCGTCAAATTTACTCCAAATGCAAGGTACATTGTGGCCGCAACTTGGGACAACAGCTTAGAGCTTTGGGATTATGTGAAAATAAAAAAATTGCGATCGTACAGAGGACATTTAAATAATAAATATTGTTTGTTTTCGAGTATCACCATTCCAGACGGACAGGTAATTTAAATAAAAATTTTGAAAATCAAACTAAATCATTACATTTTTATGGACGTATTTAAAAAAGATATTCAACATTATTTCCAGCACATTGTCTCGGGTTCTGAAGACAATATGATTTATATTTGGAATTTGCAATCACAAGGAATCGTTCAGAGACTTTTAGGACACAGAGGTAAATTAAACTTATTTCAATTAAATGAATAATATGAAGTAAGACAAATAATATAATAAAACAATTATTTAACATTATCATATATTATAGATGTCGTCGTATCAACCGATTGTCATCCAATGGGTAACATCATTGCATCCGCTGCTTTAGAGAACGACAAGACGATAAAATTATGGAAAAATAATGAACCAGTGTTGATGGACAGTTCATGACTTATACTACTGTATAACTTGAACACTGATCTTGCGCATTTTGAATGAAAAAAGAACAACTTTTATTGAAAGATAAATAATCATGATCTCAAATTGATGAAACAGAAAAAATAGAATAGAGATAACATATTTTTGGATATAGAATCAAGCCAAAGAAATGTTGGACCAGTAATGACGCAATAGGTTCACAAAGAATGAAATAATAATGTAAATAATTTTAAACTTTTGTTCTATTAAATTATCTGTACATAACTCGTGTGGTACTTAAATTTCTTTTTTATCTTGGTACTATGCGAGTAAACTATATACATGTTTTATTTTAAAGTTATATGACTTTGCACTCTTCGTCCCAATTTTTGGGAATCACACTTTCATAATTATCCCGAACGTTTCTCAGCGTTACATCTTCGAGTATACCCGAGCACTCGTTTCCAAAACAATTAGGAATATCTATAGTAATGGGTTTATCGGTTGAAGAATTCATGTAAATTATCTGCAACAACAAAACACATTTAATAGATTATTAATTCGAAACAAGGGAACAGAAAAACACAATGTTCAATGAAAACGTTAAAATTATTGTCACAATTAAAGTTATACTACAGGTATGACATAATCAATTTAAATTAAGTATATAAAGTTAAGTTTATATACGAAAGAAAGTTCATTTTGTGAATGTAAAAACAATTAATTATATAATTATGTAAAAGAAATAACTTACCTTAACTGTCGATGGTTTGTCAGCACTCTCTTTTCTATTCTCGAAAATCAAAGTTGCACCCAAATCAGGCTTCAGCAACTCGTCGTTGTATTTCTCAACTCCCATTGTTCTTAACAAATTCACTAAAGTGATATCGTGAACGCCGTACAAACGTATCGAATAATTATTTGTTCCATTGTTAAATTCTTCCATATTTCTTAAAATACTATTGAGTAATGGTCCTGAAGTGACAAAAATATGTTTAATTTCATTGTGAAAATATGACTAGCGCGAAAAATGTACATAAAATTGACCACTTACCTCCTTGTAACCGTTTTTGATCTTTGTAGTGAGTGAAAATAGCGTACGATTGTCGAGCGATTTCTAACATACGTGGATCTTTGTAGAACTTGTTCATTTCATCGGGTATTTCAAAACCCTCCTGCTCCTGTGAATTGTTGATGTTAAAGTATTACTTAAGTGTCAGACGTGTTGAACTGTTCAAAGTTTATTAGCAAACGTAAATTAAGTCACATATTCTTACATCAGACAATTTTCTGTTTCAAATTTTTGTCACCTTTTTGTGAATTTATTTATCCAAAATGTGTTTGCACTAATTAAATTCACACTTATTTGATGTGTTTAGTTTTATTCTATTATTTGTATCGTTTACTAATAAACTTGTGAAACTGCAATGGTTCTTTTAGTTTTACGTTTTACTTAATAAATTAATGGAAAAGTTTAATTGTAGCCAAGAGAATTTTCATTACTATACCTCAATCTCAAGAGTATTGTACAAATATTCCACAGCTGTTATGTTAGGAATTTCTTGGCCCGCCACTTTTGACAGATCGTCAAAATACTTGATAAGCGCCGATGTAACAGTTTCCATGTAAGCTTTGTCCAGTAAAATGTTTAATTTAGGACAGGGATACTTTACAATGATAATCTGAAAAGAATGTATGTCTAATAAGTTTAAGTGTTAACAATTTTGAATTTTTAACTTTTTATAAGAGGCAATTGCAATAAATGTATATTTTATAGATTGTGTAATTAATACCTTGTCTAACAATCTAGGCGTTGAATGCACAGCAATAGGCCGCCATAATAAATTATCGATGAAGGCATTTTTTGGACTTACGGGATAAAGACCCGCAAGCAATGCCTGAGTCGATTCGATGCAACGTTCGGAATAGCTGCTTACTGCGTAAGTGTTGGATTGATTATACGTGTTATTGTTTAACCAACCGTAGTGGTCTCGAATCAACTGGCCAAGTTTGTACATTCTTTTCATTCCTTTCTATTGAATTCAAAAAAGTATAATATATATTTGTTATAAATAATAACGATTGATTGATTAATCAAAGATTATTTTGCATGTAAATTGATATAATACCTTTTGCAGAACACCCCATCCACCTTCCCAAGGATAATTCTTGTAAGGATCATTTGCATAAGTTTCGGTAGGGGTTCTTTCACCATGACGAAATAACTGCAAAATTTGTAAGTTAATTAAACATTTTCTGTTTCAAATAGTAAAGTTCATGTTGATTACCTTTATGTATATTCTACTTCTTGAATTTATACAATGAAAAATCATAGAAATTAGTTTTTTTTTTTAATTTTTAATAATTTAAATTATTTTGAATTTTTTCAAGCTGATAAATTTTCATGAAAACTATATTATATAATTCTTACAATAATAACTTGTTTCAGTGATGGATCTTTGTAATCAGCCAAGGCCGAATTTGTAGCAGCTTCCGATTTTCCAAAAGCGAGGTAAGCTATCAATACGGATCCTATGAAGACACTCAGTATGACCAAAACTGCAAATACGATGTATCTTTTATATCGATTTCTGCGGTGATTACTTGGTGTCACGATCACTCGAACCATTTCGTTTTGATCCAGTGTATTGTTATACTGTCTCGTTGCTTGCGATGGATGTTCAGCTGCATTATCAAGCCTTTGGTTCACCTATTGAAACAAAACGTAACAATGATTATACAATGAAATAACTTGAGATTATCAATTTTGAAATTGATAATCAATTTCAATTTTTCTTCATTTTATTGATAATCAAATTCAATAATGTATCAATTACAATTAACACATTTTTGAAAAACTTCAAAATGATCTTTGATTTTCAACATTTCATCTACACTCAATTGGAACCCTAAATGGGATATTTTATTTAAGATTACATTGGGATTTGTACACAAAGTATTAATTTGTTTTTGGAAACCTATATAGAATTTGATTTTTTTTTCAACTCATTTGAGGTCTTAAAAAATTTTTTTTACATAAATTCCAAAATGGAAATATACTAGATACTAACTATTTTCGTTTCTTTTAGGATTCCGTCGCAGTACTTACATTTACATGAAAAACTGATGTTACCTTGGGTTGTCTGTGAGTAACTTCACCGGCACCCAGTACTGAATTATGAGCTACACTTCTACTTCGTTCGGGCTCCGCAGCGGTGTAACTAACAGAAGGTGTGTGAGTAGAAACTCCCTTAATTCCAGATCCATAAAAGGACCGGTCCTCGTCATCAAATGGATACATCTTATCAGACGGTCCTGGATCTTGCTTGTTTTTCAAATTGAAATTACTTTCCGTATTTTTTGGCTGCTGAATTTTGTGACAGTCAGCTACTTTGTACTCATATCCGTACTTAGCACTTGGATTTTCATTTGCTTCCGTGGAATTTTTATTACTTCCTTCGTTTAATCTATTCGGACTCGATTGCCTAGCTTCTAGAGGTAAAGCAGTCAAGCGAGCCATCGACTGAAGAAATAGAAAATAATGAATGACAAGTGCATTAGAATATCTAAATACAATATATTCATTGGGAAGAAAAATTAATTAAAAAATTATATCTCTTGGCCAGAAATAGGAAATAAATCACTTGCAACTCATTAAGGAACAGAAATTAATTAAAAATTATACCTGACGTCCAGAAATAGGAAATAAGTTATTTGGAAGTACCCTGTGTCACTACGTTGCATTGTATTAGTTGATATAAATAATTTTACCGAGTTATTATTATGAATAGGTTGAATACTGATAAATGAAAGTTAAATAAATCACGTAGATTCTTCATTATAAGCGGTTATTAATGGCAGTCAACGAATTTATTGACATAAAAATGATACCATGCTGGAATGCGAACACAATCGTGATCTAATGCAGTTAGTTTAGTTGTTTGTGCCATATTCCATTTGTGACTTTTTTAAAATTGTTGTGTAATTTAAAGTCAATTAAACTCTTCATTAATGTTTCGATGTTTTTAGCCTAAACTAATAATTTTGTATCGAAATATTTATAAAAGTTACTTTTTTTATAATTTTTTACTAATCAAATAATTTTAAATTGCTCTTGTTTGATGTGTAAAAAGTTCAAGTTACACTAGTTTAAATTTCTGAATAATGATTTATTTGAATGAAATATTGCGTGGTTCTTAAATTGAGTTTCAGTTTGAGTATTATTATTATCAGTATTTAAAAAGTTATTAAGCTATATTTCATTTCACATTAATTGTTTGATAAAACTTTTATTGTAGTTAATGAATGTGTAAATATATGTTTATGATAATTCATATTAATTGAGATATTGTAGATATATTGTTGATAATTTTTAAAGGTCTGTGAATAAAAAGGATTTTCACAATTGTTGAACAAGATTCCATATGGAAAAGTAATAATAAATGTTATTTAATTTGTAGCGTCAAATAATTTTATCAAAAAATATATATATTTATGTATTATATATATATTCTTATCACAACAGATAAGAAGTCAAAATCAATCTAAATTTTAATATTAAATTATGTCCAAAAATACAGAATATAAAAAGTATTCGACTACTTTGAAATTATATGAAACGTTCTGATATCAATTCATGAAATTTGTTCTTCTTTGAAAGTTTATAAAAAGTTTCTTGAACAGAAATTTCAATTAAATTTGCAAACACTTAATTTAAAAAAGAAATAATTTATCCATCAATAAGTAATTAGAAATTGTATCTGCACGAATATTCAAAAAAGATAAGATAAATCATAAAAATAATTTAATAATTCAATTTTCTCACCATAATATATTTTTCATAAATATTGTTCAAAGTTTCTTTTATATAATGAAATGTTATAAACTATTTTCAAATACACACGTGTCCCTCTTTATCAACCGAGCTTATCAATCCAGCGATGAAACAAATATTAAAAATACAAAAACAAATATTAAAAATATAAAAATTACCATTTGTTCATAAATAATACACTCGACAACAATATTTATTATTACATATTCAATGCAAAAATGACATCAGGTATAATACATCAACAACGATCCATTCGTTTTTCATCACACGCGTGCTTCGACGTGATTTCGTAATCGCCGATAAAAATTTTCCCATCGCAGTTAATAAATGTTTTATAAAGTTCATATTTCTTTCCACGTTTATGTGAAACTCATGCTTACTTGTTTTGTAGATTTGTCCGATTGAAATGCCCGCCGGGATTGTCAAAAGTGCCGGTGAGACGAAGGAACGATACCGTGGGTCAAGAAGATTTCTGCAAACTGTACACATGGTAGTTTGTGACTGGAATGCATAGCAGCTGAGTTGACTAAGGTAAGTCGAAACTGCTGCTAGAGTCACGTGATCTATTTCAAGGCCTCAAAGATGTTGAATTGAATCTGACATGCTTATCTTTATTGTTAGCATGTTGTTTATTTTACAGAGTTTGTATCTTTTTCAGTAAATACAGTTTAATTAATGATTTTGATAAAGAAAATTATCACGTGATAATGGGAATTATATTGATTAATGACAAATGGAGTATTTCGTCTCTAGGGAGTAAACAGGGAAATTATCGACATTAAGACATAATTTTTCTATTTATACATTTTTATTCATTAAATTGTCTTTTTCTTTTAATGATTTAATGGAAAGTGTAACTTAATTTAACTTAAATTTATAAACTTGATTATTTAAGTAAAAAATGAAAAATAAATTTAATATTCATGCATATCCTTCTAAAATGTAGATAAAATGTATATGATGGGTTTATAAACATTGCATGAATGCATCTAAATTAAAATCTTTGTTATTTTTATTAATATTTTGTACACGCGTTTTAATCTTTCGCTGATTATATTTATATACAAAATATAATCATTGCTGATTATATTTAAATACAAAATTATGATTATTCTTTACACTCGTCATCCCAATTTCTGTACATAATGTCCAAATTGTTACTCCATAACGTGTTCAGATTACATTTTGTCTCACAATAAGACGTCAGTGGTAGTGGTATCAATTTTTCCTTCAAAGATTTCTTTAGGTAATACAACTGCAAATAATTAATATTGGTTGTTTAAAACAGTAAATGTATACATAGCATTAATTTGATTGATTAAATTTTAAAATTTTTCACGCCACATTTCCAGGATATTCATTTTATATGCTTTAAAGTAAAAAAAGTTTTTTTTTTAATATTGAATATTGAATTATGATTTCCCATCAACTTACTTTTACAATCGGAGCAGAGTTTTTTGAATCACGGTGGAGCTCAAAAATCAACGAACTTCCATAAGAAGGATTGATAAGGTATCGAGAGTCATCTCTCTTAAAAAGTGAAAGAGATCCCAACAAATGGCCCAACACGTATTCGTTCACGCCATACAACACAATATTTTCCCTAGAATTATTCAAGTGGACCATAATTTGTTTTAACAGCTGACCTGATTTCAGCTTTTGGAATTTCAAATCGTTTGTTGGATACTGCAAGTAGCGGGGTATCCATGATTTCAAATTCTGGAAATCCTGCTTCACTTTGAGTCCTTCTGCTTTCTGAAAAATGTACACCGTAGATTACAGCACACTGAACTATTTTGGATTCACACGCAATGCTGGTATACCAACCTGACTTTCATAAATGTTGTATAATTTCTTCAACGTATCCACGTCAGTTATTTTTATATTATTAATCCCAGTTATGTTTGACAGTGTTCCAACGTAATTTTCTTTAAAAATAGTTTGTACCGGTGCAGAATGCACAAATTCTTTCGTCAGTTCTTTTTTCCTCTTTTCTAGTCCCTTGCATTCTGCTGTTGCTCCAAGAACCTGTTATTCAAGTAATTGTTGATGATTTTCTAATTTTATTCTTGTTATTGTTTTTATGGTCATTTTTACATTTATTAGTATTAATATTATTGTTACTATATAAACATCATACCTGATCCAATTCTTTAGGAATACTTTTAATCGCGATAGGTCTCCACAAAAAGTTATCGAACAATGATTCCTTAGCAGTTGGAGGATAAAGTCCTGCAAGCAAGGCTTGAGTCGACATAATACAATAATCGTCCGCAAGACTCTCAACCACGGTATTAGACTTATTGTACTGGCCATTATTCAAGAATACATAACGGTTTCGTATCCACTGACCCAATTTGTACATTCTTCGCATTCCTTTCTGCAATTCGCCAAAAAAGGTGAAGGAACGTCGATGAAACAATGAATTATCACTAAATGTTATTTTTTTGTATTACAATAGAAAATTAAGTACCTTTGTCAAAGCATCGTAACCATTTTCCCAAACGTAATTCTTGTTGGTATCTTTGGGGAACGTATCTTTTGGTGGCGAAATTTCTCCGTGGCGGAATAACTGTAAGGTTTAAATTATTGGATGAATTACATTTGTAATTGATATTTTATGTATATATATAAGTGCATAATATATTGTAACTTGAATAATTCTACAATTTTTATTTTTTTACAGAATATCAATTTGAAAGGATCATACGATTACAACGTGATGTAAAGTTTTGTCGTCTCTGTAAATCCACTTTGGAGCCTCAAGAATGTAAGTGGTGGTTTCTAACCGGGGACCCTTATCAAACAGTGCTAAAATGGAATCCTTATACATAAAGCCAAGGACGGCTGGTACTGAAAGAACTGCCAGGACGATCACCGTTTTGAATACAACACATCCGATCCTCGAGCACCATCTATTTGAGGCATATTCGTTCCAATTTTTACGCTGAGAATAGTACATATTCTCGTTGGTGGCATTGTCAGCCTGACAATTTTCAGCCCATGTGGTACCATAATGAACACTTTTCTCACGAGGATAATTTTGTTCAATAATTTTTTGTGGTGGCGTTGGATTGTTTCCTTTGAGATTATTGTACTTGCTATAATCGATCATAATGATCTCGTCTGGCAAAACTCCGACTGTCATTTTGGTGGCTCGAAATTGAAATGAATCGTATGGTAAAATAATCTGTAAAATTAAAACATATATTTTATAACATTAAAGTTTAAGTTTAAAGACTGATCAATAAGTTTGAAATTTTTAAGTTGAGACATTACAGTTTCACTTCGAATTTACAGTGAACTTAAGACTTAAATACTTTTTACAATACAAGCCAAACACATTTTTTAATGATTCGTTTATATTAATAAATTTTCTTGTTTCAAAACATGAAAAGACAATTTGACATAGATTATATTAAAATATTTATTAATGAGACGTGTTGTATAGCAGCAGATCGATATTTTTATTCAAAAAGGCCTTACCTAATTTTTTTACTCAATGAAATTAGTTCAGAAATATTACAGTTTACAATTCGCTCCACGACAAATTAAAATCACCTCATTTACAGATGGTTAAAAATCGAGTGCCTCGCTTTTGGTTGACATATGAATTTATGTTTTTAATACAAAAAATGTCTCTCTGCATTACTTATTCCTGGCCTGTTTTATTAATAAAAATTGTTTAATGAATGGTCATTAGTAGTGAGCCAACGTAATGACTTTGTATACAGTATTTAGAAAGCTTGCTAAAAATTTTTGTCGAAGATTTCAATTATTGATCAACACTTGTTTTAAAATTAGGATCAGGTATTACTTCCGAATATTGACAAACATGACTCTATAGTAAAAATCTGTTGGCTTATCGCACAATTTGTAATGACACAAAACAGTTTACTTACTTTTAGCTGCGATCCAAATCAATATCACAGGTTATTATATGCCATATTTCCAACGCGATAAGCAAAGCTTCGATATTAACTGAGATGCATTTAAATGAGAAAAGTCGCTTTAAGAATGAAGTATTAATTTCGAATAATTGTACTTTTGTTCATTTTTTTCTAGTAGATAAGATTAAGTATTGATTTGTGAAAATATACATTCCGTTTTATTTATACTTTTTGTCGACAGTAATGTCATTCTAAATTAAGAAACTTATTAGAAATTTACGGTTGTACGTGTATAAGTAAATGTTTACAAATCACATTGTTTATAATAATTTAAACAGTAATAAGAAATAAAATAAAGACTTATTATAAAACTGAAAGTAAAATTTATTAAAAAAATAAAATGATTAAAAAAAAGGTAAAAGGAAACTTGTAAAAAAATAGAGAGTCAAGATACTGTTCATTTGGAAACCAAATATTTAATGAATGCAAAGTTTACATGTAAGATTTTTACAGCCTTTTATAGCCTTTACAGATCGTTCGCGTCCGCCGAATGTTCTGTAAGCGGTTCACCTGCTTTCAGGCGTTGGCGCGTAAAAGCATTTAAAACTACAGCGAGAGAGAAGTGTTGATATTCATAATTACTGTTGTGATTAATGTAGCCAAGGAAGTAAAACGGAGCTTTGAATTATTTACTCAAATCTTTCAATCCATTCTGGTCTGTCTGTAACAAATGTCAATAATTTGAAACAACTTATTGAATAACAATTTTCTCAATAAAAAAAATATTACTTTGTAATTTTGTCATAAAAAATAAAACTAATTGGAAAAGATATATTTTCTTGGTTTCCATTTGCACAACAGTACTGTTCAACAGCTTCTCTTATCGCGAAATTTGTGATACAACACATACTTGAATCCAATTAATTGTTTCATATTTGTTCTGTAAGTACAATGAATAGACACGTAGTTCTAATTCTTGAAGCAATGGTGGAAAACTGGTTGACGAGTATGCGTGTATGTCTGTATATTTATACATTTAAATACAATTTATGTATATAAACTGTCATTTGCAAGATTTAACATGCACAATGCCCATTATCTATAACATCAATTGATCCTAATAGTTGACTAAAACTTTTTTCTTTTTTTTTCATTTGAAATAGACACAAAAATACATTAACATTTTCACAGCATTGAGAAGACTAAGGTTGTACTCAGTGTATGTACTTTCAGACGTCTTTTTTTTGAAGGCTTCCCTTTTAGAAAGACACAATATTTTGTCATATTTTCAACATATCTCTTTAGCATTCAATAAAATAACTCGGAGAATAGACCTTTTCATGTTACTTCAAAACAGTTTAAATCTTTCATCAAAAATACGAGTAGAATGTGGATTTTATAAAATTAATATCAGTGAAACATGTCGTATTTATGTTAATATTAATTCATAATTCAAATTTATGTTTCAGGTAAAAATAATTTGTACAAAGGCCAACTCTACGAAAACAACGAAACTTGACATCTTATTACAAATCTTGGAGGAACATGTACTATTACCTTGGTAAGATTTCAAATTTAAAAAACCTAATCCTGCTTGCCTGTCGGCAAAGAATATTTAATATATTTAGGAATGTATAATTTATAACATATCCTTCAATATATTCAAATATAATATATTTAATATATATTTATGATTGTTATAATTCCAAACCAAGGAACTCATTTAAGTTTCTATCTAGGAATTTTACACGATGTATATAGTTGAGATCTGATGCTTTTGAACAAATAAAAAAATTCACTTTATAACAAATATATTGTTCTTATAATTAACCTATTTCACTTAATATTAAAATAATCCATTTCTCATAAAAGCAACACTCCCATAACAAACGGACTTTTTTCAGTGTATAAATAAATTTCTTTCATGTCAAATTTCTACATATAACCCATATATATTTTGTCGATAGACATATTTCTACAATAGTCTTGAAACGTTGCATAACATCACATTCTGACAGGATTTTCAGTATTGAGTATTTTTCAAAGTGAAGTACGGATAGAGCATTTTTGAATAGGAGTATTACTTTTCAAATCGAAATTTGCTGGTATGAATGGTATTTTGTAACTACATGCATATTATTTTTTTTTCTTTTTTAGTTTTCTCAGTACGCAGCAATGAATTGTGATTATTTGCACTGGTCCACGCAGAGTTTACTTTCAAGGTAACACAAGAATTTTTGTCAAGGGAATCTTTTTGAATTAAATCTTATCGTAAAAGCTGATGTATATAATGGTTTTATTATAACGTATAATAATATAAATATATTATAACCATTATATATATAAGTTTTTTCCACTTCTCTTCAGTCAAGAAAGTAATGACTTTGACTTGAAATATATTCTTCTAATATTAATTAAATTGCACTTGATAAAAAATTGATTTATTTTCAAATATATATTTATTGAAATCTATAAGTATATTCAATTATTTTTAAGATACTTTATTTCCAAGATAAAAAGTCATTTCTTTTTCTTTACATTAATACGTTCTGAAAAAATTTTTGACTAATATTTTAAAAGTGATTGTGCATTTATATTCAAGTATCTTTACAATATTGACTGAAGGGCCTTTTTGTTGATCTCACACAGTTGTGTGAGATCAACAAATGTCAAAAGTTCAAATAGTTTTGACCGCGGTGAAACAATGAAAAGTGACTAAAAATAATGCCATTGTTTTGCAGGAAGACAAGACTAGACGACAAATCGTAGACCAGTGTTTTTGAGAGCGAGAGGCGCTTATGCCTCGTTTGAACGACGTCTTCTCGCCATGTTCGACAAGTCCGAAAGATCCGACCGCTTCAATCCAAATCCGAGAAACTTCATTAGTAGCGGGCGCGTGTTCCTCGTGCGGCTGAATCCCAAATCTGTTGTCTCACCTCCCATATTTCTCTTCGTACTGGAATAGGTAAGTCAATGATTATTTTTTTATTAGTGAAAATGTATTACATTTTCTAAATTGATATTTCAAAATCAATCAAATATCGATTGATTGAATATATATAAGATGTATATGAAATACTCGGCGTTATACTTTAAAACATATTTGTGCTCATAAATCTTTGAAAGCGACGTGAAGTTAGTATTGGATCAAAAATGCGCGCGCATATACAATGAAATTTTATTTCTTTGAAATGGGTTTGACTCATCTTGTCGTTTTGTGATGAGATTCAACAAAATAATTTAATTGGACTTTATGAAAAAAAGTTATATCATTTATATTATATAATTGAATCTCATTATTTTAAGAGACTCAGTTTTTATCAAATGAACAAGGACAAATTAAATTAATAATTTATTGTGTTTTTTTTCACTCAAAGTAATTACTAAATATTTAGGCTCGTTGAAATTATAGTGATTTCAACTTGTTTACAAGTGAAGTTAAAATACACAGTTTTTAATTTAAAATACTTATCAGGAACTACTTTTTACAATCCATCAGTCAAAAAGATTGATGCGATTGATGCGAGCCTATTTCACGGTTTGAAATATGGATTGCGAATTTTATTTATTTATGAAGTCTCGTGCAATGTTCCGTTGTTATAAAACTAGAATTTAGCAATATATGTAAAATATAGTAATATATGTAAAATAGGAATATAATGCTTTTTACATGGATGTCTTTAAAAATATCCAAATTTTTAAATAATTAACATTGATAGACGATAGAACCTTTTGTAACTTTTTGGCTCACTTTTCTTCCTTAATTGAAAGGACCGAAACTTTAAAATAGTAATCATACACGCTTTGACGTCTTACACGTGTTTACATGTAATCCGAGCGCCACGGCGATAAACTTATTGATCCATAATGCAAACAGGTGCAAATGCAAACTTGAACTTTATATGATTAATATCGGTAAAATTATAATTGAATTTACATAATATATAACTTTAAATTTACCGAATGAGGATTTCATTAACTTTATTGTTTGATTATTATGTTATGTATATGTTTTATGGACCCATTGTACATAAATTTCATATATATATATACTATATTATATGTGCATTTGTACTACATATATCAGGGTTGGTCGAAAATATTAATTTTCTGGACTTTTTTATCTAAATCAAATATATCTAAATATACATTATGCAAATATATAAACATATTTAATATATATTATATATATTATATATAAATATATTTATATTTAATATCCACAACTCTAAAGGTATAAATAAGGACAAGTTTCAATTAAAATTTTTCCAATTGCGATTTAAACGTGTGCAGATATTTGGAAATTAATTAGTAACATGAGAGTGACGTGATCGTAAGTCTGTGATATTTGGTTTAGCGAGCAAATTGCTTTTTCGATGAGTTACAAAAGTACACGGTGGGAACCGTGAACGTATGCAGTCGATGCATCACTTTCGCGTGATTGATTGATATTTACTTGTCAAGTTCATGCAGCTGGACTGCATTTTCAAATCGTTCTAATAAATTTTGCGCTACTTCGGGATAGTCTTCTTGTAAATGGTTCCAGAGAGCCCCGGATCTGTTACAAACAAATGTAATATGTCGGTTAAAATTGATCTATTTACAAGAACTGAAAAATAAAATGATACGAGAATAGAAAAATATGTTGAACCGACAGACATTTTAATCTTAGATAATATTTTAATTTTAATAATTCAATTGTATATATTTTAGATATTTTGATTTGTTTAATATTTAATCATTTTTATATTTTAAAATTTAAAATTAAACACGTTTCAGCAAAGTTTTCAAAAAACATTATCTGAATGGGTGACAGCGAGCACTCATTTATAAATAAATTCAAAATTTTTATTAGTCATATTGTTTTCAGTTTCAATATTTTTCTCACTTTTCAACATTTTCCTAATGAAATGGATCAATTATTTTCTATCGAACCATCACCGTACCAATCTTCATGATTTTTTATTTATTCGCTGTTTATATGGGTGATAAAAAGAGTACTCGAAAGTTTAATACACTTTCTTTAATGATTCGCTTCGGCGACCGAATTACGATTAAGACAAAATTGTGCTTTAGTCCGATGAAACAATTAGCGATTTTATCGCAAATAAAAACAGAATCAAGATTTACGCACGAATAACGTCATATATTCAAGATCAAACGGGATCATTGCTTGCTGCTCTTCAGTTCGTTTTATCTTTTACTTCTTTCTTAATTTACTTTATTTTCTTTCTCAGCATTCACGGGGAAAACGGCTTAAGAATAGATATTCCAAACAAATAAAAAATTTACTGTTTGTAAACACGTAATGTCAATAAACAACGAAAGAACTATTGTTGGTAAACATGTAATGTAAAAAAATAACAAAAGAACTATTATTTGTAAACATTTGATTAAAGTAAATAATAAAAAGAAAATGTTTGTAAACACAATGGAAACAACATCAACACAAAATGTAAACAATGGACAATAATGTTTTCGTTCGATGTTTATTTATTTCCTAGTATTTTGCATATTTGACCTTACAAAACAAATCGTTTAATTGTAAACAACTAGTTCTTTTGGTTTAATGCATTTTTCGAGACGTTCGATGCAATTTTTAATGTTTTCTTTTTCTTTTTGGCATATTTTTTTTTTTTTTTTTTTTTTCATCGTCACGATCTTTTGAAAAGTCAAAAGGCAGACACGTGGCATTAGTTTTGATTATCCGAGCAGCATTGTTTCGTCTAGCATGTAATAGTTGCTCATCGCTAGTCCGGCTATAATTGCACACAAATCCACGATATTTCGATTGCAATCCGCATTTGCATGATTTCGAGGCCAATCTGAGAAATGCTTCGCGTAGTTAGGTCGTGTAATGTATTGTTAAATATGCCGAACTCGGTTGTTGAAAACACCTACAGATTTAACTACGCGAATTTCATTTCCACATATTTTTAACCAAATAAAATGTCATCTTAGATAAATTTACACGATTTAATAAACAAGCGAATAAATTGCCTTGCATTTCATACTTATTTTTGCATCGATACATTTTATGTAATTCTTTGTCTAAAATTATATCGATTCAACATATTTTTGTCTTACAACGATAAAATAGTAATTAATTTATAGAATCCTAATCAGATATATTTTTTTTTATTATTATGATATTATTAATATATTTTTATGTTATCATTATATATAAATATAAATTATACATATATATAC
>JABFOV010001748.1:0-23283 GCA_022817685.1 Aradophagus sp. ZL-2020
CCGGAAATGTTGAAAAGAAACAGAAATGAATTTAGAAGTTCGTAGTTACATAACTCTGACGAAGCATCTGAAATGAAAAAAAAAAAAAAAAAAAAAAGAAATTTGTTATTCTTTAATAATAATGTTTACGGATTTGATTCATTTATTGGAACGTTTTTTTACGATTGCAAATTTTTGTTGATCTCTTTGTCCATCTGTATTCTCATTTATCAATGTTTATTAAAAAACGAAATCAAAACAATAAACGATTTCGACTATAGCATATTTTCCGAAATAACTTCCCACGGTACAACATAATGTGACACAATTATGATTGTTAGAACCTTCTATAATGAAACACGATGTTTCCTGTGTATCGGTAGGATCGCTGAGATCGAGGAGCCTGAGTTGAACGAGGCCTTGTGTATTTTGGGCTTGCGACTGTGACTGTTGCGATCCATTGGAATCCAGAGATCGGCCAATCACAAGAACACTTCCACTGCCAAGGCTTACGGCCACTTAAAATCGTTTTCAAGGTCATCGAGAATGATCTCACCGGATTCGCACTTTTCTCTCGGTAGGAGACCGTTCGATCACGACCAGAATCATATTTGGCCAGTTGGACGTTTCGTTTGCGAAATATATTTTTTCAAGTTTTAAGAGTAAATTTGAAGTTTTAAATAATTATTATTAAACTTCATAAAAAAATGTTTTAATAAAGATAATTCAAAATAGAAGGCACGCTCGTTCTAGTATCAAAAATACCAAGTTTATTGATTAGCACATACACTTTTCCACATTTATTTCATTACTAGTTTACTGCTAATGAATATGTCCGAGATATTCCGTTTATCCGAAAAATTTCACCCCGAGAGGCCGAATTCGTGAAAATTACATCACGTTAATATCACGAGTACATAGTAAATTTTACATTATATTACGTAAATACAACGATATCCAAAGTGAAATTTTGAAGTTTGTAATTCTTAAAAATACGGTCGCTCAATGTGAGTTACCTTTTCTTCGTGGATTATGAATGATTATGAATTAATATGAAATATGGTTTTAAGATATTAATAATAAAACAATCATAATACATTTTTATATTGAGACAGTTTTGCTATCTCAGAAAGCAAAAACACCTCAAAATGAAACACTTGTTTTCGCGGTTTTGATTTCAGTTACACTGCGCTTTAAAACAAATGTCCGATTTTGGAACATTTTCCCAATTCATTCAAATTATATATAATTTGGATGAATTGAGACATCGTTCGTGTCTCAGGCATCACAAATGTCCCAACACTAGTTTTTATAAAGCGAGTGAAAGCTGAAATATATTATTGACCTAAATATCAAGATATTTTTGTAGTGACAACCAGACCTCTAGTTGTAATAACCGAACTTGAAGTTAACATAACTAAAATCAGCATAGTTATCATGACAAATGTTCTCGGTTAATATCGCGTTGGTAAGTACGACTTTGGCGCGCAATAAATAGCACTCACGTTATAGAAACAAGTGTCTTCTTTTGAGACACTTTCGATATCTAAGATTGCAAAATGTTTCCAGAAGTGCCTCGTTTTGGAAAAACTTTTGACATTTGAGAAAACCAGTTGTCTCAATGAGTCACATTGAGATATTTGTGTTGTCTCAAAAACTGGCTCCGTAAAGCAATTGTTCCATATTCGTTCCATGTTCGCCCGACAATCCAACTGGCCGCAATGATACTTTTCTTTTTTGTTTTCTTTCGTTCAAGAACCTTGAGTGTTGGGCCGACGCGACAGCGTCAGACTCTGTCTCATGGCTCGCGCATCGTGTGGCCCGGCGCATGTGGTGCGACCTCCCCGGGGAGTGCCCGCGTCCGTCGGTGTGGCGCGGCGCGGCGATCGCGAGGCGTAACCGGGCGATACGAGGCGACGGGAGTTGCGCGCAGCGCTGCGGCTCGGCCGTGACTGAAAACGCGTGCGAGACGCTTTCACCTTGCGAGCCACGCCGCAAAACCTTTAACTCGACAACATTCTACTCTGCCTTTACACTTGATACACAAATCCGCCACTCGGATGCTCGCGCCTACGCAAATCGAATGGAGGAAAAAAGGCGCGATCGCGCCCGTTGTGAGTGCGCCCTTAGACTCGTTCCCGCGGCCGACCGCCGTTACATAACGTCGCCTTTTCCAATTTAATAGCGACGCTGCAGAGACGAGCATGACGAGTCACCATGAAAATTATACTGGGGAAACGAAACCGAACGGTGGATCTGTTTGCGGTTGTTTTCGCGTGTCAAAGACACCGCAAGTGTTTCAATTTAAAATTGGATTTATGGTTTTTCAGGAGATCTAAAAATGAATTAAGTTTAGTATTTTCAGAATGAAACGTCTTTGGTGTCCGAGATGAAAAACAAGGTATTGTTATGAGACATTTCTGGTTGACATACACAAAAATGTTTCATTATGAAACACCTCATGTCTTGGACGTGAAAGATGTCTCAAAATGAGACACTCATTTTCATAGAGCGAAAATGTGATTAATGTATGATTGAATAAATGTGAAGCATATTGCAAACATGTAGAAGTAACGTGTTAAAAATTATTCAGAATAAAGAGTGCAGTAATTTGAAAATACTTTTTAAAAGTGTGATGAGTGGGTGTAAAATTGTTTTAAACTACTTCAACTTTTACTTGGATTTTGTTACATATATGCAACAAAGAAAAAAAACTTTTCCATGACTGTGAATATACTTTAACCAAACTATTTTATTATAAAATTTAATTATTAATAATGTAAATGGAATATCATTTTGATTTCTAAATGACAAGAATTAACAACAAGCAAAGTAATAATAATAATACAGATTTAGAAGTGTCGTCAACGTAACAACATAATTCTGGTTACTGAGTTGAAAAAATAAAAGAATTTCATACGAATTACATGTCCCATGTGAATTATGCAATTGCGTCATAACATTAACGTTGTCTATGTGAGAACAAGCCGGGATTCATTCAATTGATTATGTGAGAAAAACTTTTACTTGCTCTCGTGTTTCGCGTGAGATTTAATAGCTATTAGATTTAATGGCCATTAAAAAGAATGAAAAAGAAAAAAACAGTTTTTTAAATTAATTCCAAAAATACCACACGATTATTTCCACAAGATTATAAACAAGTTAATAAAAAATAGTTTGAATTAAATTTTATATTAAATGTTATTAAATGTTGACTTTCTTTTTATATTGTATATTATTTGTATTTAATGCAGTTAGTAACAAAACTTTATCAGGTAAAATTAAAAATAGTGGGAAAAAGAATGAGGAATCCTGTTTCCCCTCGTAAAGTCTCGATAATGAGACTCATTACAAGTTCTAAGATAATCACAGCTATCATTGAATTTGTATTGCTATCATTTTTGTAGTTATTGTTGGAGCTATACTTTTTGCCACATACTGTATTATATGTCAGGGTTATTATTGTTCTTATTACTGTTATTATTATTCTATAAATATTATTGCCATATTTCTTACATTTAATATAAAATTTAATCTAACTATTAAGTGTGTAGGAAAAATTCAATTTACCTATGTGTTCTTGGTCTTCGATTGTTGAATAACTAGAAGAACTTCTAACTGATTCTACGAACGATTGCCTTTTGTCTGTCAGAGAAGATTGTTTGAAAAATGTTGACTGCTCACAATCGTTATTTGATCTAAAACAACAATTCAAACCTAAATATTAGCAATATGGTTGTTTAATTTTCATTTCAAACTTTCAGACAATTTGTAGTTTCCTTCACTTTGCATTGGTACTCTTACAGTCAGTTTCTCATCAATTAAAATTTAAATCACATCCAATTATTAAACTTTGTAAAATTTTGAGAATTGTAACTTTTTTTAACTACATGTTTTACTTAAAAAGTTTGAAAATTTACTCAATTTGATATTAAAAGTTATCCTACTCAATGTTTATACAATTTCGACTATAAAGCAACATTCACACTGTAAAAACAAGTACCTCATTTTGAGATATTTTTGAAAGAGCATCCCCAACATGAATAAAAGATATATCTCGGAATGTGATATTTGTTTCTGTGGTGCAATGAGTATTCTTCTCTTTTTTCTTCATATACAAATTATTTCAACTTCATGGAAGAAATAGATTCAAAAAAATGTATCATCAAAAACTTACGGAGGTATTTTTCCCATTGAACCCATATATTTTTCATCTTCATTGACCACCGAACCACCATAGAGACTATTTACATGATCCTGACTTTGAAGATCAACATCGTCGTACAAACCATCTTTGTCGACGATTCCTCCGCCCTTATCTTTGTTCTCCTTGCTAATAGTTATGTCTGGTTGATTCGTTAGCAAATAATTGTTCACAGAATTGTCGGTCTGTAGGTTGTCACACGCAGTCGTTGCTTTTGGAGAGCTTTTATTTTCGGCATCGACTGAGTGTTTACTTTCGTCGACGATACTCGACGATGGAGTTCCATTAATTGGATTGTAATTGGTAGGCATCACTTCATCGTAAAGTTCATCGTCGTCAAAAGTCGCCGACGTTTGTTTCAATTTTTCCGCAAGACCGACGTCGTCGTATACGTTGTCCTAAAAAAAAAAAAAATATAATAATTATATTTGTTATGTGTGCATCAAAAGCATTCACTGTAAGAAATGACATTTAATTGATAAATATTAATAAATAATTAATCAATAATTAAAAAAAGAAATTTAATGTTCGTTACTAAAAGTCTGTTTCAGGACGCATTCGAATTAATGCACAAATACTAAATTTCTATTGAACTAAAGCTTTAATCTCGTAAATTTTTGAATTTATTTTCGTTCATTGAAAGAACTGCGCTGATAAGATAACTACCTGCGTCGTGGTTCGAGCGACCTTGCATCTTAAAATAAGTTGCTTGTAAGTTGAGCGTATATCTAAGAACCAATGTCGCAGATTTAGCAAACTGCATCGTAAATTTGTATGAATTTTCATGTTGTGTTAAAAATTGAGGTTATGTAGTCAATTACCCGGGACGTGTACCGCCATGTCTTTTAATTGAAAGCAATAAGCAGCGATGGCGCTGAAAACGCGTCTCTCGTGTACGCGTGCTCAGCGCCATCTATGCTGATCGTGTCGCGATGTACATGCACATTTATATCTTTCAAAGCCGCATGTAATTTTATGTCATGTTAATTTCTCAGTATGTAATTTGGATTCTGAAAGTTACCTCTTTATATTCATTCAAATCTGCTCCTTGACTACAGTTACCGACGTCGTCGTAGTCATCTTCAGAACACTGAGTAAAAGTAGACGAAACTTCCGAAACTTGACTTTGACTGCTGTTCCACAAAAAGCTGGTATTCAACTGCGGTGCAGCAGATGGTGAAATTTTGATCGTGGACTCATTTGCTTTCTTCCCGACGACTTCATCTTCGCAACTTTTCTTCTCTACTTTCTCTTCTTTTTTTGCACAGTCCTTTTGCAGCGTGGAGTAAACAGTATTATCAATGTGAATAAGGGTATTCCGAGAGCCTGTAAATTAATAAAATTATGAAATACATATTCAGACATTCGTATAAAAAATTAATAACAATCAATTCTGATTTAAACTTTTAATTCACTGCACTCCAAAAATTAAACAAAGTTTTTTACTTAGTACGATAACAAGTATTTTGAGTCAGTTGGGACGTCTGAGACACGAAGCATTTTAAATTGTATCACGATGGGAAAATTTGATACAAAGTTGAATTTGTGATTCTGTCAATGAAAACATCAATACAAAGTCAACACTCACCGTGCAAAAACGAATCATTTTTTCTCGAGCTTCCATGGTTCAAGTTCTCTTTCAGATGATTGCGCGACTTCAAATCCGCAATCAATTGCTTATGATGGATGTTGACCTGATTTAAGTCTGTCTTTGCCTTGACCGTGATCAATTTCGGGCTGGTCGCGGAAGCGACGTGCACGAAGTTCAATGGAATGGATATCGTAACATTTTTTACATCTTCCTTCAGCAAGTGTTCAGACTTTTTCGATGCTCGTTTACTATCTCTGTTTTCACCGTTCACCTTAAACAATTCCGAAGACATTTTCTTCAGCTGCTTGTAATTTTTCAACTTTTGATTTGAAATTGGCACGTAATTCAAAACATTCTTCGAGAAGCTCTTCTTCTTGTAGATTTTCGCCTGGACGTCATTCTTCTTGCTACAAATATTGGGATTGCTCGAATATTTCTGAACATCCGAAAATGAATTCAGTTCTTTGCAATACAGGTGGTCGAGCGACTCCGATCGATGGTAATTGTTTTCCAGTTTTTCGGACAATTCGCATTTTATCCTCGATTGACAACTGCTTGTCAAAGAAGACTTGGGAGGCAAGGACTGGCTTTTTAAAATCACGAGCCTTTCATTCGATATGGTCGTTGATGTCCTTTCTTTGGCTAACTCCACTGTAACAATGATAAATATATAGGTGTTAAAATTTATTACAAAAGCAATCGTTGTCAAATATTGTTAACCCTTGCACGATTGTTGTGACTTATGTGTCTCGGTACATTTATTATTCATTTATTTATAAAGTATTTATAAAGTGTACAAAAATTAGATGAAAAAATTTTATGATGGTTATGAGATTAAAATTATTTTAGACGTTCAAATTTAAAGCGAGAAACATTATTGTTTAGATGAAAAAATTTAAATTTTAATTCACTAGTGAAAGGGTTAAGAATGCATACGTTACCGAATTACCAAAACTATGATCGCACCATTTTTCGTAACCTCCACGCTGCTCGTTGCCGGTCGTGAATTATTTTGATTGAGTCCTCGGTGTTGCAGTTTGCGCGCGCACCCTAAGTTATTAAACATCGGAACGTTTTTCTTTTCGTTGCAGTCCAATTTCGAATGGCTGATTTTCGATCGTGCTTTCCTGTACTGATAATTTCCTGGCGATGGAACCTACGTACGAATATTTGTGTATAAGAATATTCTTTATCTAAAACAATTACGTTATCAAAAGTAATTAACGTGCGTGATAAAAAGCTAATTCGAATAACATCAGTCGCATAGCTGTTGTTATGAATTCAAACTTTTCAATCACGATCAGGCTTTTCGATTACACGGGTTTTATACGTACGTAATTTGACACAAATTATTCCGCACTTAAAACTATTCTTTGAATATTAAGATTCAAAACTTTGGTTTTTAATAATTTATCATAAGTTGAAGATCATTGTTTGAAGTTTTAATTTGAAAGTCAGACATTTACTAATGATGTGTTGAAATGTGCTTTTGTATTAGTAAAAAAATTTCACCAAAACTCATTACATTGAATACAATATATTGATTTTTTTTTTTTTTTAATTAATCGAATATTGACACGTTTTTCTTATTAGTGGACACAATTTGTTTAAATTTTGTTTAACGAAATTCAAAAATTGTTAATTAAATAATTTCTTGACACAAAGTATTTACCGCAGATTGAAGGGAATGACAAAGTGTTTATCTGAAAAATTCTTTTACAAAGTTTAAAAATAAAATAATGATTAGAGTATGCACGAGAGAGATAACCAATAAATACATTTTGTAATACATTTTTTTTTCAAATTCTATGAAAAAACTCGGTAAATCTTTATACCTATTAATACGTTTAATAATATTTTTCTATGTCAAATTAGCATGTAAAAATACAATTTAACTTCAAAAGCATATCATATATATTTTTCCAAAATTTGTTGAACACTATTTTATTGTCAACATTAACTGTTATTTACAATGTATGACTCGTAAAACGTGTAAGAAAAAAAAGTTTCAAAAAAGGTTTGAAAACGATTTAAGACTCAATATGTAGGCATTTCGCCAATTTCGAAGCAAATCGAATTTCCGACTTGTTGATTTGACGTGGAACGATTTACGTCCGCACGGAGAGAAAAGTCCTTTTCAAAATTACTGAACCCTGAAATAAATTTTAAATAAACCAAAAAAATTACAAGACATGCATGATTTTTTATCGACATTTGTACGGAGTCGTATATTTTTTACAATCTAGTAAAAAATGTATGATGCCATACGAATGTCTCTCCGTGTAGTTGAAACGTTTTATTATTTTCGATCGATATACATATATCAAAGATCGATTTCCATTGTATATAATTGATAACCGAATAATGAAACGATTTTGATTGTCAACGACCATCGCTCGCAGAATGGTTCCATCGCAATCAATTGCTTGTTAAAACGCAAAATTACGCAATCAAACGTAAGTTCGTTATATCGTACTTTCAGGTAACTTGTCACTCATGCAAGTTGCAGTAGCATTTCCGCGATTCTCACAATCATCTTTGATGCACATATTTTCATTCTGCGTTATGTCTTTCTCATGACACGCGATTATGAAATATTTTACTGGCCGCTTTCACAAAAGTAAAACATTACATAATTCGAAATCACGGTATCGCTGGCCGGACCCGCAGTATAATTGTTATCATCAAACAGTTAAAACAAGAAAAAGTAGTTTACTCGCAAGAAAAAATTTATAATCATTTATCGAAATTCAGGAGTTTTCTTTATCTTTGGTCAATTTTGGAAAAAAGCAAGTTAAATTAAATTTTTTTTCATCGATTCTCCAATAATTAACTCAACAAAGAAAATCGAAAACACCTTAACTCCGTGACTTTAAACTCGATAATTCCATCATTCAATTGCTCATTAAATTTTACCTTAATATCAGTTCAATTCCAACATCATAAACTCAATTTTTTCACAATTATATAAAATTTAGACCTTTCTTAAGAAACAATACACCCTCGCAAGTTCGACACCGAACTGCAATAATATTGAAGGAAAAGGAAAAAAAAGTAAAAAATAAAATGGCAAATAACTAAAGCAGGACGAGTAATTGGAAACTCGACCTATAATGGCCGAGGGGTCAAAGAGACGACTGTTCGTTCCTCGAGAGCAAAGACGCGAAAAAAGCGGGGGTGGCTGATGAGCCAAGTTTCCAAATCACTCGTTATCGGTAAAACGAGGAACAAAGGAAAATTGTCCCGGGCGGATCACCTTGAAACTCGGCCTGCCCGACGAGCTCTTTCGCCTGACGATCTTTCTCTTCTCCCTGCCGGCCGGCTCGGCGACGTCGTTATCGTCGACCGGCAGAAGTCGCAGGGGCAGCGTGACTCCCTTGAGCGCGAGGCTGTCGAGCGTCGCGTAAACCATTTTATCGGACACCTTGCCGTCGCCGTACAAGAAGCTCCGATTCGGCGACGAGGCGATCATTGTGCCCCCGTTAGTTTTGTTATGAGTTCATCCCGTTAGTCGCCGAGAGGTGGTGCCGGTCGCTGTCATCGTTGTCCCGCGATCGGCCTCATGACGGCCCGATCGAAACACCTGTGTGAAGAAATGTCACGCGTATTAATAGACGCTGGATGCGTATCGCGCGTAATTGCAGCCTTTCCTTCTTCGCTCGTTTCCCTTCTAGCCAACTTTATCGGTACATCGCATCGGTATGTCGTAAATTGATTCGATGTAATCTATTGTTTGCACGCGAATGAAATATCATAGTGCGAAGCCTTCGCCGTCATTGCGCTGCCACGTCGGACGCGTGAGTTTCGAAATTCGAATTTGAATTGACTTGGCGGTAAAAAGAAGTTGTACTTGCACCGAGGAGTTTCGGGGGATAAGTAGTTTTTAACTACTTTGAGTGAGAAGTTTCGGAGGGACGTGTAATTAGAGCTACTGAACTTGTTCGTTTAAGTACACCGAGGAAATCGTATCGTGCTATGCACGTTGCATACGGATGCAATTTCGGGCATCTTGTCTAAATCGCGAGCTAGACGCATGCCGTATAAATGCCAGACTTCTCGAGTTCGAAAAGTGATTACTACACTGACAGAAATGGTATAGTACTTCACGAGGGAAAGATTCGCTTTTATGTTGGTCCGCATTTTATGGTAGTCCGCAGGGCTACCAACATAAATATAATTTTTTCCGAGTTGAGTACGACAAATTTCCCTTAAATATGTGATACCAACAAAATAATAAAATAATAAAATATGTAAAATAATAAAAAATAATAAAAATAATAAAATATGTTGGTATCACTTGCCTTCGGTTCGTGATACCAACATATTTTATTTTTGAGTGAGGAAAAATGGTTAGCTCTACCAACTATATTAAATAGTTGTTGAAAATTGTTAAATCAACTACACATTTTGCTTGGAGCAGTTAAATTTCACTTGAATTAACAATCTGCTAATTAATCGAACAATTTACATAGTTGGCTCAACTATGGAATATGGTTGAGCCAACTATATACTGATTGTGCACACTATCACTTTTCTCAGCGTATGTATATGCAATAGTTTAAAAAACGTCTTTGTCCCATCGAAATATTCTTGGCATAAAACAAAATTTCGCAAGTCAATGTTTTTCGCAAACAACAGTCAATCTAAATATTACTTTAAATGCATTGCAGACGTTGTTTAAGCAACAAGCTTTGACCGTTGCAACGATACCAAAAACATTTTCATGCCTTTTTAAACGATTAAATATGCCGTAGTTAGCAGTCTTTTAATCACCGTACGGTCGATGACGCAATTAATCCGCGTGTTATAATCAATACGTGGTTACGTGGTACAATGGAACGTGCGCTACGAATGAGACAGTTTAATTTTTTTGCCGGAAATAAAACCACCAGAAGCCGTAAAAGTCGTACTAAAACTTGCAGCTTCAATCATTGGTTCGATTAATGAAATCCGTATATTGGAAAAAAAAAGATGCGACTCAAGTGTTTCGATTAAGTAACAAGGCGTTTTTGTTTACAACAACTAATATCTATAAAACGACTTAATTCAGATACTTAAATCACCACTTATTTTACAGTGCATCAGAATACCATTATCGCTCTTAATATTATAAAAAACATACGGTTTATATTTCTATTTAAAATAAGCAATAATGATAAGAAATAATTTGTCAACATATTTGCATATATTTCGTACTTTTGCCACGCGTTTAATGTTCGCTATATTTACGCCAGACTTTTGCCAGACTTTAAACGCTATTTTTCCAGAAGATTAACTTTACGGCTATGAAAAAAAGGCTTTATTTTGTTTGCTCGCATGATTTCGCATTCAAAGGGAAATTCATTTACTTATAAGTGAAAATCAACGCATACGCTGTAATCGACCGAGAGAAATTTCATTAACAACACGGGGCACGCGCGCCTTTGTTTCAGCGATAATTCAGTTGGTTTTGGTTGCTGATTTCAAAACACTTTGATTATCGACCGTTTGTGTTTTCGTCGAAGCCGAGAATATTGATGACTTATTTATCGTTCGAAAATCAGCCTTGAAAGATTTTCGCTTAGTTTTATTTCGACGCGTTGTAGGTTTATACGTAGCCATGGACGTTTTACATCCGTAACATTGAAAAATTAAATCGCTGTTCCAAGCACTTTACAATATTCGTTTTACATAATCTTTCTCTCGAGTAGATGTTGCTCATAAATGTATTCATAAATTATAAATAATTAAATATCATGAAATAGGTAAAATGAAGTAAAAAAATTAATTGAAAGTAATAAAACGTGACGACTTTTATTTACTTTAAAGTAGATTCAGAAAAAGGTTATTCAAAATAGAGTCACTTTTGGAATTAAAATTTCGCATGAAATGTCTCATTGTAAATAACAATAAAATAATAATAATAATAATAATAATAATAATAATAATAATAATAATAATAATAAAAAATGTGTTGCAATTTTACAATTACAATTATTTACAGTCATTTGAATTGCAAAGAGGCGCAAATTCGATTTTACCGTTCGTCTCGTTTTACCTCCTCGGACTTTTCTTACTCCGGTTAAAGTAGCAAACTCAATTGATCACCTTTAACGGCATAATTAGGAAAGTTCTTCCATCGGACGATTCAAATGAAAACCCATGTATAATAATACATTTAATTAAATTCAATTTCCGAATGACTTATCGGCCAATTTAATTACGAGAATAATCGCACGGAATGCCTCGTTTGCACATTTTCACTCTCGTTAGGACACACTTAATGCGCTCGCATTGTTTACAAATATGTCACTTGTTCGGCACATGATCGATTTATGTAATCAGAAAAATGAAAGTTAATTCAAGGAAACAATGCACGCGCGGAGAAAATGGCTCTACCAAGGATAATCCGCGACTGAATTATTCATGAATGGCGTTTACACAAACGCTGCGATTGTTCGTCCTGTTCCGAATTTGTCTTTATGATCGTTTATATCTAAGTTTCACGTGGGACATTCTTCAGTGATATTCAAGTGTCAACGGTAGCGAGTGTGAATGATCTGTCGATGAACTCCGCGACGAGAGTTGTTTCAAACTTATAAATCTCGGTTGATACGATGATACAAAGGCGGTGCGAAGTCGATGTCAGCGGTGTAAAATCGTAAAACTTATTTTGGACTCTGATAAGAGATTCTTTTGTAATGCTTAAATTGTAAATGTTTATACTGTAAAAAGGAATGTCTTGTTTTAAAACTTGTTCAATGTTTAAGACACGAAAAGTGTCTGAAATTGTGACGAATGGAAGAACGTAGATGGCCTAACAGACAGTCGGGTGATTTTTTAAATTTTATGTTTACCTCTGACCCGATGACAGAAACAAAATTTACGACTGAATGTACCCACGTGAAAAAAAAAGTCTGGCATTAGTTTGGCATCTAGATAGACCAGCTGGTAACAAGTCTGGATCGCAAGCGAAAGAACAATTCTATTGCAAATTATTAAACTCGAAAGTAAGCCTGGGACAAATCCAAGATTTCCTGACGACATTTGTAAGTCTATATAGATTTTACAGTCTAGTCAAAGATATACGATGCGATACAAATGTCAATATAAAATCAGGCATATCTTGTATTTTTTTTCCGTTTTGTTCCAGGTTTACCGTGAAAATGAGTTATTTGCGATGGAATTTTTCTCTTCGCGTACCAAAGAGTGTTTTTGAAACAGACTACTCCAGTCGTAAAATTTTCCGGGTTTCCGAAAAATAAAATTTGTATTTTGCGCCAGGGTGAAAAGTGATAGTTTTTCCTGCACGTTTAAACAAACTCATAGTTCACACAAGAATTATAAGGGAATTCATTAATCGAAGGTGAAGGTTACAAATTTCGCAATCGGTAAAGGATTGACATTTTTACCTCTATTCTTGTGAAACATACCACTTATTCAATGAGAAAATATGCTGCTTATTATCAATTTTAAATTGCCTCAGTCGTATATTTGCTTTCAAATTATTTCACACGTTTTTTAATAAAAGCAAGATGTTTTAAAATTATATTACATGTATCATATAGTATGTTATAACTTAATCATAGTCATATTTTTTATGCCAGACTTCTGAAGTCTGGTAAGACTGCGGCATGCGTCTGGCATACGTCTAGCTTACGTCTCCGAACTTTTACTAGATCAGCTGGCAATTACTTTTTCCGCGCGGGAACTTAAAGTATGAAGTATGAAAGAAAGTATGAAAGACAAATAATGACAATTATTTCAGTGAAACTTTTAATAAACAACATTTTCTTCGATGCGGCTGAATGCAACGGAGAAAAATTCTTTTTTGTTTTATAACAGCTTGATATAAATTTTCTTTGAATTTCACATCACGAGCCACTGATTATACGATATATTAAATTTTGTTTTTAGCATCGACAACTCAATTTATATCATACAAATAAACTGGTGTTAATCTAAGATAATCTCTTATCTTCATTACAAGAGACATTTTTCTCTCTTTATGTTAAAATAAAGTACTTGTATCAACTATAATAAAATAATGTCATTTTAAATTACAAAATAAGTATTTAAAAGAAAATGCTGTCTTGGATCAACTGTATTTTATTTGAAAAAAAAAAGACAAACAAATATTCTGAAATGTGTTTAAGTACATCATACAAATTTATTATGATTGAATGAATTGCGTTACGACTACTTCAAGTACATTACGATCGGTTCAAGAATATTATCATTGTTTCAAGTATACTTCAATTGTTTCAAATATAAATTGCAAACATAATGTATACTTTACTGCAGTCGTAAAAATGTGATTAATGTAACTTAGAAAAGAGGAACAGAAATTGAGTTGAATAAAAGTAAAACAGAATCCAAATTAAAACAAATATATTACCAGTTGAATCGAATGTAAACGTCAAAGTTATAAACTTTGAACAAAGGCACACGTGCGTATTTGCAGATGAACACTTTAAACACCGAATTTCGGAAACTGCATTCCACGCGATTAGCGGTGTTTGTAGCTCGTCACTCGCGCGTTCGCGGTATCCGTTGAATCGTATAAACGATTTTCAAACTCGACGACATACAGTTCGGTATGCGATGCAACGGATCCGCGACGTTCTCCGGCCGATCGAGCGCAAATCACGCAGGCGCAAAGTGAACTGCCGGAGACGAGATCGAGAACCTCAAGTTTTCTCATGCCGATACAGTCAGGGCCGTAAGTACGGACCCGCGATAAGTACGCCCCGTATTATCTTGAGTGCTGTGACCGAGAAAAATGACATCTTGATGCTTTGTTGAAAAAGACGTAAAATTAATCAATATTGAGCCAAATACGAATTTTATTACGATTTTTCACTCTGTATCGCGGACGAAATGGTACTTTCCTATCCTAGACCAAAAAAGTTTACTCTCGAAACCCTCGGGTGCAAAACGGACTTTTCTGCCCGCCGCGTGCAAAGTTATTATTTATATGTTGAAAAGAGGTCTTTGGACTATGTTCAGTTTGACTTGAAAGATAACTTGAAAAGAGCGGTTTTCATAAGTGGTTATAGGTTCATATTATTTTACTTTTTTTTTTAGAATGTTTTTAGAATGTTTTATTCGAAAGTCAAAAAATCAAGTAAATAACTTTCGAATAATATAAATTACAATTAGTGACCTACATCCACACTAGTTTCCAGCTTTCTGTTCTATTTTTTGTCGAAAGATGATTTGATTTGTTTGCATGTAGATTAATTTAGAATTACATTTATGTTAGTACCACTTAATTCAACATTTTTACTTTTAATGTCAACATCAACCGAAAACATGTATCGTCAAAATTGTTTTTCAACATAATAACAAGTTATAGCAAGTAAGAGATTTCCATGGTCTATTTAAACTTGTGTGCATTAGCGTCACGTTCGGAAACATTAGTGTTTCGAAACGTGACTTTGTTACAACGTGAACACGTAAGGAATATCTAGATTGTATTGGTGTCTTTGGTTACAAAATGGTTTACAGGAAACGAGTTTAACGGCACTGAATATCATTGTTAATTACATTTCCAAATACAAGACGAGCATCGTGTGAATCACCGGTTTTTAATTCAAGTCATCGGGCTTATCCTGAATCAAAAACCGGACGCTCTCGAGATTTCTTGCCGGTCGGAAAGTGGCGAAGATAGTGCGTCAGAGCTCCAGGAATTCTTGCATTCCAGCGCAGGTGATCGAGCGGACGATGTGGCACGTTGACCTCATTCGGCCCTGCTTATGCCGTACATGTGAAAAAGTAACTGCAATATAAAACAAAATTCAGCGAATAGTCTGAAACGTAAAGCTGTTTTGTTTTTTAAACTTGTTCTGAGTCAAAATGTCTCAAAATGAAACACTTTTGTTGTCACGGTGAAGAAAATAAACATTTAAATATAAAAAGTTTCAAACTGAGACACTTTTGGGATTCTAGACGTTTAAAAAGTCAAAAAATAAGATCATTATTTTTATAGCATAATCTAAAAGAAAAAATTCAAAACGCGAAAATTTACTGTTGATTGTAACAAGAAAATCATTTTTTTTCGAATATAAAAATAAATAATCGTTTGGCGACATTTTTTGTTTCTAACTAGCGTAGACGAATTGAGACACTTTCGTTATCCTAAACATTAAAAATTTTACAAAGTAAATACTAGTTTATCGTAGGTACATTTTTCATTATAACTGCATAGAAAGAAGGAGTTAAATTAGAACAATATTTGCGTTTTATTTCTTTCTTCTAAAATTTTATTTCACATTTTTTACAAAAGAAATAGTAACAACTTCATCGCTGAGCGTATCCCCAACTTATGTAGATATCGTTCCAGCGGTGATTCAAATTCGTTGATTGATCGTGTTCAACAATATCCGCTTATGCTTTTTCAAATTTCTGTTTATTTTAAATTAGCTAACGGTAAAAATTGAATTAATAAATAGATTTTTCATAGAAAAAAAGTTTATAAGCGTAATTGCTCTTGGTTTCTTCTTATATATTTTTTTTATTTATTTTGTTCCGAAGTATACTCGCGAAGCAAATCTGTGTGCGATAAAGTGAACCGGTGCTTCTATATACAAAATTAATGTCGATGAGAAATTTTAACGTTACACCTAACGATTGTTTGGCTTATTTACAAACGTGTTGGAAAATGATTGGGCGATCGCGACTGAACATACATGAAAAACACTTTATTCGAGTAAAACTACCTTCACTGTATACTCGCTAGAAAACATTCAAAATCTTTATACACAAGTCAGGAACCTTTTATTGATTCTTCGGTAATATAAGTATTTCGACGTTACAGTTCTTCTTCACTGTTTATTTTAACTTTTTTGTCAATCTCTCATTATTTTTTTAAATGTTCTACTTATACTCATACCTGCATCCCTGTCAAACGTAATAAAATAATTGGCCCACAAGAGCTCGAAAACCTTTCACTCTTTTTCATCCCATTCAATCCGTTCCATAAAAAGGTCGTTTCTCGCTTCACAAAAGTGCTTACAATCTTCATTTTTTTTTTTTTTTTTCAACATCAATATGATGATTCAGTTCTAGCGAGACATCACACACAATTTTGTTGTCAGTCGTATTTACACTTACAAAAAAAGGATAAAAAAAGTTTTTCAGAGAGTGAAATCAGTGCAGTGTATAACAACATGAAATCTGGCCGAAATAAATAAATAAACTCTACAGATTGGACTATTATCACTAAAAGATTTTTTGAACGACCAAAATGCAACAGGCCGAGATGGCTGCAGAAGCGGGAACGGTGAACAGCCAAGCAAACGCGATGTTGCGGAACGTGTGCCAGGAGACCTGGTTCTTGCCACTCGAAGCCCAGCCAACGCAGATGACCGAGCCAACTTTGCAGTGTGTCGTTGATACGGGCAAGCCAGCTTTGCTCGCAAACAGAACTGTCGCAGCAGACGCGATCTGGAAAAACACGAGTCACGAAATTCAAATATTTTATGAATAGAACAAAAGAAATATAACAAGAACTTGATTATAAATCAACTTAACCACTAGACTACCGTCACATTTGCACTGACTTTACTTTGAACCGAAGATTCTTTGAATTGAGCAGATTAATTTTCAATTGAAATGCGTTTGCATTGAAGCAATAGAACATTTGTACGAGCGTTCTAGACATCAACATTTGAGTAGACCATCATAAATTTCAGCTTACCTCAATGGAAAATCCAGAAGTTGGTGTGATCTCGACAAGATCATTGCCGAGAGTCTTAATGACACGATGGCCCAAGCACCAAAGACCCACGGAAATTCCAATTCCTCCGTAGAGTAGGATGAGAAACGGTGTTTCAGATACCTGTTGAACGGACCCTTCAACGAATATTATCCAGATGCCAATAAGGGGTCCAATGGCATTGCTGACGTCATTGCCACCGTGAGCAAAGCTTCCGAACGTAGCCGTGAGAATCTGGAGGAAGGAGAAGAGCTTGGCCACAGCGGGGTGTTCGTTCAGAATTGGCCTTGGCTCAGCTTTAACATTAACATTGTTGTCACTCGTGTAGTCTGCTTTGCAGTTGTTTTTGCAATCGTCATTGCAGTCATTCTTCTTACAGTTTTCCTTGCCGTCGTCCTTCTCTCCGTTTTCACTTTGTCCAAGAGTAGTAGAACTGTTGTTCTTGCTCAGCGATATACCAGATTCGCCAGAAATGGTCGTGGATGAAACGGTTACAGTTTTGTCAACTGTACTTAAATTGGTCTCGTCTTGAACTGTGACACTCGGTAGAGTGGTCATAGCGGTGTCAATCTGCTTTGCAGCCGGGGATTCCACACCAGCCGCCTCTTTGGTTTTCGCGAACTCCGCCATCTGGGTCTCGAGTTCTGGATCGGACAAGAGCTTTTTGCGTTGCCAAGGAACGATAACCAAGGTCACGATGACAGCTGCGATTGTCCCGATTCCAATTGAACTAATCACGCTTCCCCACCAAGGCAGATTGTCCAACTTCAATAGTTTCGGTCCATCCAAAAGCACGGATAAAATATTGATAGCGATGGTCATGCCATAAACGATAGGCAGAGCACGGAGAGCTCTGTTCATTGGATTGTTTGCATTCAAAATGGCGATTCTGATTATGTAAAACAGTCCGAACGATATGACACCGCTAATTAGAGGACTTATGAACCACGAAGCGGCGATCCGGAGCAAAGCCATCCATTTGATCTGTAATGAAGCAACGTTTTCTTTTATGAGAAAATGATAGATTGAAAGAGACGGTTAATTAGCGAAAATGCAAGAAGCTTAATATCTTGGCGCATCTTGAGAGCGGACGAAAATAAAATTATCTGCTTTTTGGGCAGAGTAAAGCCTGATACTTCAGATTCTTTATCGCACTAGGACAGAAACTTTTACTTTACTGGCCGCTTTCAGGATACGTAAAATAACATCTATGGCTCGGGGACATCTGTGCCCTCGGAAGTTATGTATTATTTCTTAAAATAAGGATCAAACTGGAAATAATGTATGGAATATATCAAAATGCTATGTGAAGCAAGATTCATACAAATTTGATCTTTTTTCATTCGTTAAGCCATCGTACACTGTAGTAAAATTTACTAAATAAAATTTTAAACTGGTTTAATACTGAAATAGGGTATTTTCATAAGTAAGTAGTAATTTTTGCCAGCAGTAATTCTGAATTTGGTTCTCTCAGTATATGATTACAATTTAAACGATATATTTAAATTCAAATATCGTATATCATTTAAACGACATATATCTGTCGATTTTTACCGTTTGTCAGGTGTTAATGTCGAGCAACTTTGTCATCAAAACGGTGTTCAACGACAATCAAATGATGATAATCGTTGGTAATTAGTAAATTGCAAATGGGAATTTGTAATAGGGAAAATAGGGATTTACCCCTTGGGTTCCTCTCAGCACCAAAGAATATCCCACGGTGGCACCTACGATGGAGTGAGTGCCGGAGATGGGTAACTTCATGGCAGTTGCAATCAACAGCCAGATGGCGGATGCTATCAAGCTAGATAAAGCGCCCATCATCAGTAACTTTTCGGCTCCTTCGTACATCGAAACATCTAGGATCCCTTTTCTCATTGTATCAGACACCTGTTGGATGGACATTTTTTTAGTAAGAACATTTTTGTTATTCAATCTCTTGCTTATTAACTGTGATAATATTTAATTTGAGATCAATGAATGAAACCAACATATCTTATATTTTCTATTGAAAGAATATTTTCTTAAAAAAAGTTCAAAGAAACTTCTATTTGTATCTATTAGCATTAACTCATAAAGTCACTTGCATACAGATGAAAACTGGAGTTATATAATCTTTAATTTATACGAAAATTCTAAACGCGTTTTGCTCAAAACCATGTTTTACAAATCAGTGACACAGATTTCTCACAGACTAATGAAGCAATCGTTATATTTCGCCATTTATTCTCCAAAAACCATTAATTTCAAGTATATTTTTATTTGCATTTGAATATCGAACGTGTTACCTATCAATTAAGTATTCTTTTTATATTTTGTCATTTTTTCAAAAAAAATCAAGCCTTACTCTTTTGAAAAATTATCCTTTTGTGAAAAATGAGTAAATATAGCTGTAAAATTTATAGAATGATCAGAAGATAAAAATAAAAAGCATACCTTGTAACCGACGAGTACAGCACCCAGCATCTCGAAGATCGTGGCGAGGATGCAAGCCTGTTTGATGGTGAGAACCTTGGAGCCGACGCTGGTGCCGAAACTGTTGGCGACATCGTTGGCGCCAATGCCGAAGGCCAGAATGAACGCCACCAAGAAGGCAACAATCACCAGTGCCACCAACTGTGGATCGCAGTCTAACATGTTGCCAGCTTTATGTCGTCACGAGTCGTCCGATCACTCCGGCATGCGCCTTTAACTGATTTGTTTGTCCACGAAGTGGGCTCAACGAGTTCCAACGATTGTGATGCTTTATCTCCACGTAAGAAGCTGCTGCTACTGCAAACGAGACAATCATTTCAATCAATCCGGCATACTCAATTCTTTCTATATAGTCGCATTTTGTTTAAAGATAAACAGACCAATTACGCGAGTTATATCGGGCAATAAAAATCGCTCCTCGCGTAATTAATGACACTTTAAAAGGATGATATAATGCACTTCGCAATAACCAAAGTGCTTTTCGATCGAGAGAAATTGT
The DNA here is from genome assembly GCA_022817685.1 of Aradophagus sp. ZL-2020. Taxonomy (NCBI): domain Eukaryota; kingdom Metazoa; phylum Arthropoda; class Insecta; order Hymenoptera; family Scelionidae; genus Aradophagus; species Aradophagus sp. ZL-2020. The sequence continues at coordinate 20,447 of JABFOV010001748.1, forward strand.
GAGTCAAAAGTCACTTGTTAAAATTTCAGAGCGTACTCAACAAAGTAGAGACATTATTAGAGGCCTTCAAATTTAATTAATTGGATTATATAACAAAAGTATTAAAATCAGGCAGTGATACGACTGTAATTAATCGAATAATTATAACGATATAACAGCTACGTCGTATATCGTAACATACATGGTTGAAAATGCGCTGTAAATTTGGATTGAATAACGTGAAATATTTACTCATTTTGGAGTGCAATCGAGACTACTGATGGTGTAACATATAGGGTGTGAATGACGCGAAGTCAAATAGCAACGTTTCGGAGTGAAGTAGTGAAAATACTTCACGGGGTGTCAATGTCTTCGTTATAGGTCGAATTCACGACATATCAAATGAACTCCTACTTTCTATTTCACTCTCTAATGAATGTGAAACCGGAACTAAATAATGTTTAACACCGCACAATGCACACAATTCCATACGATATCATATTGCAACCAACTTCAGCCAATGGCATTGCCAGATTATTCTACTTGGACCAATGAGCACGCCAAAAAGTTCACAATTCCTATCGCACGGTATCGTTTGTCCGATATATGAATGACAAAATTACACTATTCTCCATGTCGTCGGCCACGTAAGAGCAGCGAAAACGTGTCATGTTGGCCGAACGAACCGCAGCCCGTAAAATGGAACCGGCAGTCTGGCGTGGAGCAAGAAACGCGTGCGCGAGGCCGAAACGCGCAGGGCGAAAAGAACGCTCGGTTCACGTGCGACGAGACACGTGACGGTGGAGAAAAAAAAAAAAAAGGGAAAAATTATTGAAGCGCCGCGTCTTTAAAAAGCGATTGCCAAGTGAAATGTAAAAATATCGCGACCGCGAAAATAGCGCGCGGCTCGATTTCGCGCGGGAAGAGCGAGCGAGGAGGAGGACGATTGGATCGATGGCACGTCGCTGGCTCACCATTCGGCTGCCCGGCTTTATAAAAGCGCTGCTCCGAGCCGGCTGGCGGGGTCGTGTCGTCACAATCAGAACCATATCAGCGATCGAAGATTACGCCGGCCGATGGATGAGACGACGAAGGATGAGGCGACGCGGGCGTCGGGGAACTGGCGCGAACCGGCGACTCGCCTCGAACACGTGCTCGCTTGGGTGCGCGCGCACCCGCGACCAAGGGTCGGACGCTGGTAGTTCCAAAGCAGGGTTCCTACCGTAGAGGCCGTTACTTTCTACGCTAATTGCCGTGGGTCGAAGAAGGACGGACGACTGTCCCGCTTGAACTTTGGACTTTGACGGGAAGGCTGGCCAGAGGGCATCACTTCCGTCAACAGGGTCAACCATCGTCCATTTGCCGGCGCGCTTTGCTGCGCGCGCAGAACCCTTGTTCTTGGAAAAGACCCAATGCCGAAGGTCTCTGATCTTTCTCTGCTCGTTCGACGAAATAATAGAGAGAGAGAAAGACGGTGCGAACCCACGTGGATTTTACTGAAACAGGGGTCGGGAATTGGTCGTTCCGGAGGAGGATCGAAAGTTTTACTTGAATTTTGAACTTCGACGGAAACGCCGTTCAGAGGGCAACACTTCCGTCAACACGGTCAACCGGCTACATTTGCGGCTACCCTCCCCTTCACCCTGGACCGTTTGCAACACCGCCGATGGGAAACGAGAGAGATAATTTGCTGGGAGATAGATTGCGCAACTCATGCCCGAATTCTTTGATGAAGAATTTCATATGCTTGATACGTAATTATTGCGTCGGGCTGGGATGAATTAGCTGCACTGATAGGGATTGTTATCAGCGAATTTATTGCTTTTACGAAGGGGATACTGTTGGACGACAGTGTTTAAAATTAAATGTTTTTGTCCTGACGAATATTCGCACTGCTCTGGTAGCCACGTTCATGTAAATTTTATGGAAATCTATTGCCGCAATTCGTCGGTATTATTTGCGTCAATTATTTACAGTGAAAATGGAGGAAAAATTAATCAGTCATAAGAAATGTTGTAAAGAATAATCAAAATCAGAAACACAATACGTTTATAACGTTAATAAGAAAAATTGTCAATGATTGCAGCCTAATGTGCAATTAAATTTATTTGAGTTCGATAAGTATTTTAGTTCGTACATTACAAAACAATTCATTCATTAATTTATATATAAAGTATATATTTTAAATTGGTTTTTAATTTCCCGTTTCTCTCCGAATGCAATTCACTCATCTGCGATAAATCTAATATTAAAAATGTAACTCAACGTTATGTAAGATTGTCTTAAATAGACGAATTTACGAAAATAGAAATTAAAGCAATTAGTGAATGAAATTAAATACTACGTAAATCGCACAAGTATATTCTAATCGTTGAAACGAACATTGTTCATTTTTAGTTCAGATCTATTATTATATTTCGTCAAGGAAAAATCTTAAAATATTACCATAAAAAAACAATTACGTTTATTAAGATATATTTACTTTCAAATTACGCATGAAACAGTGAACTTGAAAAAAAATTATGGTCAAGATTAATACGCGGCTTGGAGTACAATAAACAATTTATTGTATCATTAAAATTAAGAAATTCTCCGTTTTCAATGCATATCGCAAAATGACCGTGAAAACGTCGTTTTCAGCGTCGAATTTCACAAATTGTTTGCATGTGGAAAAAGGGATTTTTTTTTTTTTTTTTTTTTTTTTTTTTTAGTTAAAGGAGGGGGAAGAGGGGAGCATAGAAAAATATGAGGAAGAATGAAAAAAAAAGGAAATAAGAAAAGGTGATGAAAGAAAATGCGTGCGGGCCGTGGACCCACAAACCTATTGTTAACAACAACAACCCGCACACCAACGGAGC
>JABFOV010001749.1:0-23280 GCA_022817685.1 Aradophagus sp. ZL-2020
GTCCACGCTTGACAATTTGCTGAGACAATCAGCCTCCGACGAAAGGCTGATCGTCGGCGGCTTCTGCGCGGGTTTCGAGGTAATGTTCAGGTCCTTCACGGAGCTTCCCAACAATTGCACGTGTTCATGCTGAAAAATTTCATCAAGTTAATGATAAGTTAGATATTTGTGCTGGTATTATGTTGATCAATTTGGGGTGCAGTGAAAAGGAAATCGTCGAACAACTACTTAAATTAAGAAGTTTAGTAGTTTATACTACCTAGGGGAAAAGTAGTTTAAACTTTCTGAACTTCTTAATCCGAGTGATTTTTGAAAAATTTGTATTCCCAGTTTGATGATGGGATACAATATGTTTTAATTGTATGTTCATTAAAAGTTTTTTAGATGTTATATTTAGATAATTCCGATAGATTAGATGACTTATGTATATAGTTGAAAGTTGATTGAGTGGAAAAATAATTGACCATGTTCAACTTAACTGAAATATATTTAACCTGCTTGTAGTAGATATTTGTTTTTAATATAAAGTGGATATGAAATCAACGTTGATAGAATGTTGATTTAATTATGCAGCGACTTTGTGTTATATTTTCACCAGAAAAGGGTTTGAAGAAAAAATGTAAGCTCGGTGCTTTTAATGAATCTAAGTTAATTACATTTCTGCTCGTTGGTGGTTAGTATTGTAAAATGTCGACAAGTGAGACAAAACTGGCACGTTGGAGACATAAAATGACGGTTTGCCATGCAGATGTACGTTATTCAACTACTAAAGCGTTCGTTAAAATGAAAATAATCCTTGAACAATTTTAAATCATACGAAATTTGTTTTTGTTTTTTTTTGTAAATAATGATCACTGTGCGAATTGGAAAACGAATTTATTACAAATTTATCACGGCGTATTCACTGGAACTGCATAAAAAATAAATTTACTTTTTACGGACTGTAACATCAAGCGACTCAATCATGAAATTGAAGGCAACGAACCAAGCTAGAATCAACTGTTTCAATATTCCGCCTTTCTTATGTGTCATTCAAAAATGTCGATCAAAATCAAATTTCAACGATTATGTGCGCGTAGCATTACATGCAATTTCAATTATTTGCTGAACTCTTAAGTTTGCTTGACTGACGTTTTAATATAAATCTTGTATTTAATGTAAAAATATTTGACGCAACTATTGATTAACTGTCAGGACATTTGTCAATGTTCCTTTTTGAATATCAAAGTAAATGAAAATACAATTTGATAAATAACTAAACATGACAAATCAAAATCGCGATTATAAATTATATTTCAACAATTACTATGTAAAGATGATTAAAAATGTTATATCAAGTACGACATACTGTATCATGCGGTATCGACATGAAAGTATCGACATAATTAAATTAAATTAAATTTTTGAAATACAAATTTGCCTTATGGAACACATGTACTCCAATTCAGTGAAAAAATTAATTTCATTTTTTTAACTGTCTTTCGACGTAATATATTTTTGTAATAGATTTGCTATGCCACCCGTTTCGATAAAAAAATGTTGCTTTATTAATATATGCATGTATATATATATGAAATAACTGAAATATTTTATTTCAAGTAATATGATCAAATATTGAATTTATTCAAATAAATTCATTTTGATTCATACATTTGTTATAATTTTTCACATTTTAATTGAAACGTTCTCCTTTTTTAAATGACGTATTTCTTGTTAATTATATATAATGATCGCGCTCAATTCCACGAAACATCAATAACATTCTGTAGCGAACTTCAAAAACGATCAAGAATGCTTTGCTCTTTTTACTCGGCGCCGTTTCTCTATCGATAAAAATAGTTCAAAGGGAAATATACATATTTTATTTGCGCGAAAACGAAATACAAAATTTGCACAATAAAACCTTTACTGCGGGAGCGAGTCTAAGTGAAATTTGTTCAGCGTGTTCCTTTGAACACTGCTCTATTTACAGGTTACTTTTATACATTCAATGCTTGATATGCTGAATGTCAAATCTAAAATAAACTGGAATATGAATGAATTATAAAAATGACTTGTTTGCGGATTCGCACCCACACTTGACATTTGTCAAGGAGTATCACGACAAAGAGTTCGACAAATGCAAATATAAAACGTAACGATTATAGAATATGTACCGAACAATTCGACCGAGAAGAAAATCCGCCAAATCCTCCAATTTGACTTATCATTTTATAATGCGTACGAATGAGACGAGGCGTTTCAATGCGCGAGTAATATCACCTAATAACTTAACTTAATTGCTTCCCAGCCGCCTTTCCAACATTCTTTCAATGATGACTCAGTGCAATGAATAATAAACATGTTAATGACATCTGTGAGAGACATTCATTTCCATCGATCAATTTATTTTTAATAATATATTATTTCACTATGGTTTTTAAACCTTGTCATAACACCGTTTCGTTAAATTATCAATTTTCTCGGAAAAGTTGAAAGTGAAATTTTTCTGATCAATTCTTATTTATTATTTGCTCATTATTATATCCTCGAAATATACTGCAATCATATTTTCGTCTTTTGAATCAAAAATCGACAAAAAAAAAAAAAAAAAATCAGGAACTCACCATAGACTGTTTGGCAGTGGTCTCTGCGGCCTCGAGGGACTCGATCCTGCGCAACGGCGTGGCTGCCGCGCCGGTGACTTCCCGGGCCTCGTCGATGTCGCTGAGGAACTTGCCGAGGAGCTCGGCGGTCGGCATCTTCTTATCTGAGGCGTCGTCGGTGAAGCGCGGCCGCTTGGTCGACGAGCGGCGGCGCTCGCGGCACGCCGCCGCCGACTCCAGCGAAACGTCCGCGGCCGAACCTCGGCGCTCCTCGTCGAAGGTGCCCAGATTGCTCGCGTAGCCACTGCTCTCTCGCCGCGGCCGTTGAATCCTCAGCGCTCGCAATCCAGCAAGTTCGTCCACGTCCTCGTCCTCGTCGCCTTCGACTTCTTTCCCCTCCTCCTCCTCCTCCTCTTCGATCTCACCGAAAGAAAGCGCGCTGTCCTGACGAGCCTCGCGACCGCTGACTTCCAGTGACGATGACCTTGAAGGTGACCTTGGCGCGGAACAAGGGCTGAGTCGCGCCAGCTCACTCCCCGCCGGCTGGTCCGGCTCGTCGCTCGGTGAGTTCAGACCCGGCGAACCGGAACTCGGCGACCCCTCGTCAATTGCACTGCCCCTGTAACCGAAAAACGTTTCAAACCTTGATGACGTTGTATGTGTTTTATTTTGTAGTTTTTCACTCTATTCGTTTGTTGTGAAATACATCAGGAAAAATATATGTTGCAGTAGCATAAAAACTGAGTTCCTGAAACATTTTGATCAGGTGTCAACATTAAGTGCTGCCATAACAATATGACAAAGTAAAATCAGCGGATTGTACATAGCTAGAGACAGAATGTTGACCTTAGCCAACATGTCGAATTGTTTCTATATCGAGTTTTCTTAAAATTTCTTTTCATTGCAAAATTTACTTGACAATTATTGAATCAATTTACCCAGCTTGTATTCACTTGTTACATTTTTTCATGACAAACTTTTTAATTATAAAGTATCAAACTGTCAAACTCTTGAAAGATATAAACAAATGCCTGCAAATGTTCAATGATATTCAAAAAGATGGTGCAGTATGTTCACCAAGTCAAGTTTACTTGGCATTGTCAATTTTATTTTTAATGCTACAAGAACATCGTCATTTTTCCCAGTGTGTCCTATTTTGAGGTATCTTTCAAGTTTCAGATGTTTGTAGCTGACTAAAACTCAGATAAGTTGAGACACTTTCGGTAGATTGAACGTCAGACATGTCAAAATGAGACACTTGTCTTAGTATCATTTTTGTCATTTTAATTATGATGTCTCTATTAAGGAAATTTTAATAAAGAATATAATGAGCGTCAATAAATTACTATTTAATGTCACCATTTTTGAGTGTGAAAGAAAGAAGTTGTTGACGTAATAAAATCAGCAAATTCCTTTTACATTAAAGTCCAGAGACAAGAGGATTTTTTTCGTCTTGAATGCACTCTCACATACCAATGAAAACGAATGTATTTAAACTTATGTTTTAGTTACGGTGCATTCTTTATCGCTGCGCCTGTTAATATGCTACCATTTATTTCAAGCAGTTCAGCGCAACTCAGAGAAGTGATCGTGTCCTCAATCGAAAACACGCGCAGTGATAAACTAAAGCAGCGGGAAATAATCTTTGTATACTTTTGCGTTTTCAATTTTTCAGAATAATTCTGTTATCTTTTTTGATCAACTCTGTTTTTAACTAGTATTCGAGGGAAGTTGTAGGAATTATTAATTCAATTACACGAACAAAAAATTATTTGGAGTTATTTTGTTAATAAAATTTTAATATAAATTAATTGAAACATTAATAAACTGGTACCATTGATACAATCAATCCTTTTACGAGTAATTTTTTTCTCTGCTCACGAGGTGTTAATTGTACATTTTCTAATTCTTACGTAGTAGTTAATTAGCAATGCGAAACCACGTGTAGACTGGTCTGCCAAATTAATTAATTAAGCAATTAATTAATTGAGCAATTAAGAAGGTAATTAAACAATTAACGGCCGACTTGTTTCGCCAAATATGAAACAGTTTAACTGATTTGGCTGACACTTTATTCAAGTTTACTTGAAATCATTAGAAACATTAAATTAGTCACCAAGGCGAGAATATGTATTCTCGCCATCGCATGGCATTGAATGAACTCTGTTTAGATGATCTAAAAGAATTGTGTAAAACGATGTGAAAAGGTAATTGAAAATAAACGTTGTTTTCATTTAACTGGAAATCGGAGCCCGAGTAAAAATCGAAGAAGCTGTAAAAACAATGAGAAATCTTGGGTAATCAGAAACTTTAGAACCTGACTTTTCCATTACATTGATATTTGCTTTCAAATATACTCTTTGAAAATACTTTCTGTAGCTGTGCAAGCTGATAACATGATTTAATCGAATTATCATTCAAATATTATTTTTCAAGATTTTAACTATTGCGCGTGTAGTCGTGTTTGATTGTTGAATGTATGTCGTCACAGTGAAAATAATAACTGCGATGAACTAGTTTCGTTAAAAAATTTCTTATTTGGATAGTTGAGATAAGAATATATACTACATTTAAAAATAAAATAATAATTTCAACAAAAATGAGTTGCTTTTTATGCTAATGAAATAAATAATATAGACCAGGAATTTATTGTTATAAGATACTTAAAAGAGTCAAAAAATACAATTAAGTTTTACTTCGGTTGTTGTCAAATTTACTACTTCATTTTCTCAGTATAATTACATTTTTATTCAATATACTTAATCTAATTATGACAAGATTTACTCGACCATTATAAAAAACACTACAATTTACTTTAAAAGTTAGTACAATGGTATAGTAATATTTTATGTACTTCAAACGATATTATCTGACTTGTGATAACTTTAAATACCACTTTTTTCTACGCGTGATAAATTTAAATGTAAGCATTTAAAAAGACTAATTCTTTTCATAAGAACCAATTATTGTCAAGAGTGAAAAGTAGTTTGGCTTGTATCAGCGGAGATAAAAAATCTATGTCATGTTCGTATCATCAAATCAATCAAATTATTGACGAGAAACCATAAGCGATAGTGTTGAGCCGTAAATACAAAAATAAATACATCAAGAAACAAGTCACGATACGCGCAGTTCCACGAATGATGTGAAGATCACTCGATTAGACAGGCTCAAATTTGAATGGTGGCAGGGACACGGGAGAGGGAGGGGTTTGGAGGAGCAAGTCCAAGGTGAGTGGCGCATATCTCGATTTCGTTTTGCTCGCCGTGGCGAACTGTGACGTGATCCGACATCGATCTGACAACGTATAAATAGACGGTTAATGGCGGAATAAAGATTTCTGCGATCGATATATTCGGGGCCGAAAGCAGGCGTTTATCGCGCGGATTTCGCGTGATAGCAGAGCGAAGCTACCGGGTCTCAAAGACGGAACTGAAATTTCGCTTATTCAACGCGGCCTTCGCGAGGCGAAACTTTGATGAATAAGATTTACCAAAAAGACGCGGCCATTCAACAAGTTCGCAGTGAAATGCCACTTCCTTCTTCCGCGTTTTTCGGCCTTTTGTCTTGTTTCGTCGTCAAACTTACTGCTCCTTAATACAGTCACTGACATTCTTTTACAACTGGAGAACATCTTAATTTAAGACAACTACATTTAAATGGGAAGAAAAATGTGCCAGTCAATTTAATCGCAGAAAATTATATGCTTTATTTTTGTGTACAAAATTATATACTTTAATTAATTGTATTTTGTTTAACCAAAAATATTTCATTAACTTTATTTATACATATGTAAAAATTGATTTACGGAATCAATTAAAATAGTCAAACCATCTTGTTATTTTTAATAATACTGAATACATAAATTTTTCTGAATAACTTTGCCATTCAACCAAAAATCTTAAATCTAAAGTAATTACATTTGATTTGACGTATACCTTTCAACAAAAGCTATGTTGCTGATGTAGCGCATTTATTTCTATGACGTTTCATCGTTGTTTCGTCGAGAAGATTATTCCAACTTTTAATGCGATTTGATAAATCTTTTTATCAACTCGCTCATTGCCGTTTATTAATTATTAAGTTAGCCACCGAATTACGTTTCGGTCTGATGAAAAAGTAATTCGATTTTCTCTTAAGTGATCAATAAATGATGGCCGATTGGAATTAAAGTTCAATATCTCTTGATCGTATGGTTCCCGCGGATTATTTTAATTTCGATCGCATGTCGCTCGCCCCAATTATATAATCCCTCTATTGCAAAGAAACGCAGTCGGACGGCGGCGTAATTTTATTTGTCAATTATCAACTTTCATTGGGAATATCGGGAACGACAATATTCACGCGAATTAACTTTGCGAATGCCATTGACCGTCAGTACGATGTGTTTTGTTATTTTTACCGCCGGCGCTTTACGATAATACGCCAAACGAGATAATTGTCCTGCTCCCACTTATACAACTGCATTGCGACTCGTAACGGAGTCCCGTTCTGTGTCGAAATCGAGAAAAGAATAAGAAATTTTAGTTACAATGCAGAGTAATACCCTTTATTACCCTATACAATTTAACGAAAGTAGTAACTTAAAAAAGCGTCGGAGGAAAATATTTTAAAAGAAGTTATATATGCCGCCAATGACTTTTCCATTATCTCCAAAAATCTTATAAAAATGAGTGCCTCATTTTGAGACATATTGGACGTCAGAGCTTATAAAAATTGTCCTATTTTGTATAAATTTTAGATATCTTTACCTTATTAAAAAATGAAAAATTTTTGAAACGAGACACTTACTTTTATAATACAAAGAGTTTTTTGAAACATTATGGGTAAAATAGAAATAAACGATAAATGAAAATACAGAATGTTTTATTTATTGAATAAACAAAATAAATAAGAAAATAAATTTGGATATTCTTTTAAGTGTAAATGTTAGATACATTTTTTCCCGGTGTTATATAGATGCAATTTCATATACCGTTTTCATAGTGTAAAGTCATGATTAATATTGTAGAAAAACGGAACTGAATGGCGTCACAAAGGAAAATTGGCTTACCAATCGAAACAACTTTTTTCGAGACGTTTTGCATTTTATTATTAAAGCACGTCAAACGTTTGACGAGAGATTATAAAAAACAATAACTGTTTGTCTCTATCTTAAAATCAACTTTTCAAAAAGGGTTTTTCTTTTAATGTTCAACATTGAAAACACTTGTCTTTTAGTATAAATAACGTATATGTTTTTCACAATAGTTATTACGACTTAACTTTATCGCTTGAAAAGAGTTTTAAAATTACGAACAAATGTGTTTCAATTTTTAATATTCGCCTATTCAGCGCGTATGTTTACGTTCATTATTGTGAAGGACGTAATTAATCAAGTGTCAACTGAGGTGTTTTAGCATTACTTTTTCGATTTTTAGCACTTTTCGATCGTCTTTACACACGATTATAAATTTATAACCCGTACAAAATAGCTCGTGATTTATACACGTAAAAAAAAAACATCGCCAATTCGTGATGAAAAATGTGTAGTTGTTCTACAATGAAACAATGAAATAATTCACAATATGATTGCCGAAGTTTTGATATTAAACTAAAAAGTTGAGTTCACGCCAATCGGCTGTATGAAATTATTGATTATATCGAGTTACAAGTCCGTCAACGGACGGGTGAAGTGCAACTCACTCTCACGCTTATCTGGATACCACAAAACGAGGATAATTATTTTAAATAAGTATTATTACAACGTATTCACTAGCACGATGTAATTTAACGATTAATCGAAGGATAGGAAACTATCGTGCAAAAAATTAGTTCGTGTTCTTTGCGGGTTTGTATTTCGATTGCGTTTGTATCCACGTAATGTACTGCAGAAAAGAAAGAGAAGAAAATATGAAATGTAAAAATGAATAACTTTTAATACGCAGTAGATAAAAATTAATATACATTATCAGAATTATAATAATACTGACTTTATAAATAATTGTATTTTTCATAATAACATGAATTTGGCCACAATTTGAACAAAACATGTTGTGAATAAAATTTATTCGTAGAACTTTCGAACGAGCGTAAAAAAATACATTATTAGCCTTACTTAAAATGTGTGACGTAAAGGTTTTCGGCCACTTTGAATATTCACGAAATTCACAAAATGTCAGTCTACACTTACAATTCGAAGAGAACACTTGACAATCCAAACCTGCCTTGATTAAAATTCAAGGCAATACAACTTTTTTTTATCACCGTAATGCAATGAAGTGTTCGAAAATGTATTTAACGTTCACAAACGGTTATTCGGCGATATTATGTATGACCACATTCGTATTTTGCATAGAAACTAACATAGTTACAGTGCTTCATAATTAATACTTTAGATGCAGCTCTCGTTCGTTGGTTCGGCAAATAATAAAGTACAGTACGGTCTAGATATTATAATTATTTCGTACAAACGTGGAATTAATTACATTCGAATAAATCAAATGTATCTCAATATATTATTATTTCAGACTCCAATGACAAAGTGAATAATTTCTTCGATGTCGGTTCGAATCACAAAAGCAGTAAAGCCTAAAAAGGAAGATTAATAATAAATCGTTGGAATAAAGAAATTCGTCAATATAAGATGCATATTCCTTGCTATATGCGAAGACTTCTTGACAATGTTTAAATTTTCATTTTTGATTAACAGTGTATTTTGTTGAATCATAGATGAGTGAATTATTTTCGCTTATAAACGTTGGAAACTTCAGGTGCATGTAAAGCCGATATTGATATCACACTGGGTGTGTCGAATTCGTTCGAATCGATCGGACAACGAGCGAATTGCTCTCGGACATGAGGACGCGAAATAATTGAATAATGTTGACTCTGGGCTATAAAAACGCGTCGAATATAATAAGCAGCTGTGATGATATTCGCAAAGTGATATCATCTTGCGCAACCGAAACGAGCGCCGACTCGGCGGATCCTTGCGTCACTCGCTCTTAAAGTCCGCGCGTTTGCGCCGCGCACGACACACGGATGAGAATAATTTTGAGCAGCCGCCGCGCTGGTAAAAAGTGACTTGTCTTGCCGATGAATATTTATAACCCCGACACGTTTGCCTTCGTAATTCGCCGCAGCTCCTCGGACTTTCAATGGCAGTGCTCCCGCATGATTGAAGGGCTCGGCGCAAGATAGCGCTAATAATATCACGCGCAAAGCAAAACCCAGTCATTAATTAGCCCGAGCCTGATTGCCAGCCTTTTCATCCACTCGCTATCCTTATTCATTCGTGTTCTTATTCAGCAACAAATTGTTGCTCTCGTCATTTTGAAAAGGCATATATTGCAAAATTAATTGCTTTCATTGACAGTCGCGAAATTTTGCAATCTTAAGTCTTTTTCAGCCGAGGAAATTAACAGCCGCAAGTGAAGTCAAGTGTCAGGCGCATGTTATTATTTTCAGACTTATTGACGGCTTTTAATTGAGACGCTGCGAAAATTTTGAACGGAACGGGAGCTTTTTTTATAAACATTATTGTGGAGCAAATTATCGTTTTTTAGAGTACGCGAGGTGTTATAGTTATGATTTATGTCACGTATGAATAACTCGGCTAAACTTGGCAGTTTGAAAACTGAGCTCCATAAGCCACGCGCTATTTTACGTATATTTGGCTGATATGTATAAATTTGTGTAGGATTGTACGTAAACTCGTAACAACGAGTAACTTTTAAATGTCAACAAGCAACGCCACGACAAATAATTAAATTGAACAATTGGAAAGAGGAAAAAGTTTTTCTTTTTTTTTATTTCCTTTATTTCTTCCCGTTCGTAATGCAAATGAATTTTTAATTTCTGTAGATATGCAGTTTTGTAGTGAAATGTGATTAAATTGTTAAAAAAATTAATTCGTTTCCACATATGTTTCAATTTACAAAACAATATATTTTTTCTCCTGGGAAACCCATTTTTATTTATTATGTTTTGTCAGTGCACTTGTATGCATCCAGGTTAACGGTTTAATACAATTATTTAAAAATAAAAAAATTGCGCTGACCCTTCTTGCCACGAGTACGATGTCTATTTATTGTCGGCTAATGATTTTCATGTGAAAATTCCGTGGAATGAAGTGCGCAATTAAAAATTTAATGCTGCGAAAAAATATTTTCACCAAAGTTTCACAACCTATGAAGCGCGCCTAATTTATTCATTACGTACTCTCACGAAGTTCAATCTAGATGCATATTACAAAAAATCAATAATTTCATTCAACTGACATTGTGTTCCACTTTACACCATTTTGATATAATGGTAAAATCCGTAATTATAATTGCGTTCCGTACAATTAGTTTTTCATTATTCAAATGGACAGAAACTGCTAATGAGAAAAACGATTGCTAGGAAATCGTACCGCACAACATGATCATTGTTTCGAATGTTCAAATAAATTGTAAATTCGTAAGGACCATGTCCTGGAATTGAAAATAGCATACGCCTTGTATTCGAAAAATAAATTTTCAATTTTTGTTCTATTCACATTCAATGTATTTAATGAATTTAGTATTGATGTAAGAATCTCGAAAATGATTTGTTTTTCAATTTCATGTTAAATATTACATCTTTTTCAAATCGGTTCTTGGTTTACATGAATATTTAAAAACAATTAAATAATGTAAAATAATTTTAAAGTACAAAATATTGGATTAGCTCTCGGATAGATACAAGAAACATAATAGGTTTTCCCAAGCTCATTAGAGAAAGATCTAAGAGAGCTCAGTTTACATCGCGAAACGAAAATTCATTACCAAAAGAAAAGCGTCTATTTTGAAAAATTATATCCAGTTGTTAGTTTAAAAAATACTGTTCATAGGGAAAGCAGCACAAAAGAAAAGAGTTCAGTTTTCCTTAGTACACATTGAGTCGTCCTTTTTATATTATTAAAGTGAAATTAAATTCAGTGATGAAAAATGCAACGCATATTTAAGAACAACACAAAAATATACTATTAAAAATACAGTAAAACCTGTAAGGAATTTCTCGTCCCTATTCTTTTATACACGTTTGTACTTCGTAATAAAAAAAAAGATAGAAATTTGAAATTTCTCTCAAGTAGTACCGCAGTAAAAGTTGAAATAATATCAAGAAAAATACAAACATAATAAATAATGAATAATTAAAAATGACGATTACATTCAGTTCATGGAGTATAAATAAATTTCTATCGAAATTCGGTTATTTTATTGAAATTTGTATTTTGCTCGACTAAATAGATGCAAACGCCAATCATTATCGCATTTGCACACGTATCATTAAATTTCATCCTAAACGCTGCAACCGAAGGAAACAATGCGGTGTTATTAACATTTAATATTACGTGATAAAATCAAAATTATATTTGTATCTACCTTATGCTGGATTACCAGCATTCAATTAATTAAATTAATACAGGAAATTAAATATCATTGAGGTTGAATTAATAGGATTAAAACGAGGACGGGAAACCAACAAAAATTAAATTAGTGTATTTTGCAATTTTAAATTAAAGATCATCATTAATCTCTGAATTCTTTAATTTCAAGACACTTTAAACGTCCTCGTCATTTAAAATCAATGCGAAAGTGAAGGAAATAATGGAACAATGTTGTGTTGCTGTCATTTCGTTAATTAAGTTGTCAAAAATGTAGCTATTAGTGGATAAAAGCTGTTAATATTTATTAATCAGGCAGCTTATCAGGCCAGCAATTTCTTAGAACTAATTCGCGAATTTGATTAAGTTCCGGGAGTACGCTCAATGCCAGCGGGAATACCTTTGCACGAAACTTCGAGCAGTTCACAAATATTTTAAACGAAGCATCTATTGGAAATTGTTTTTACACAACTTCGCTCACAACGGCATCCGGGCTATTTCGTTTTACAACGCTAATTCACTTGTCGCTTTGCCTCATTTTGCATTTGTTGCCCGCGTTGCAATTTTACACGTGTTTGGATCGGAAGAAAAAACACAGATACTAATGTATGTTCAGGCATCCGTCGCTTTCTTGTACATTTTTAACGCTCCGAATGCATCCCGTCGAACATATTTAAACATTAAATTCAAACTTGAAAGATTAAATTGAAAAGTTTATCTGCACTCTTGTTTCATCGAAATAAAAGCATTATTGAAACAAAGTACACAGAGTACGCATCAATTTTTTCGCAAAATATAAAATCAATATTCAAATAATACAGTGTAAAAAATATTTTAAAATATCAAAGTTCATTTTATACTATATATCAACTAAAATTTAGGTTGTTAGAGCATTAAATTATTTTTTATATATTTTGATTTAGCAGTTTAACTAAACAATTGTTTTTTCATTCATTTACTTGCAAAACGATCTTAAATATTAATCGAAAAGATCAAACTGCTATTTGACGCAAGAAAACACATTCGTAGGTTGAAAAAAAGCCAAGTTCAATTTTATCATACTTAGTAGCATCGAATACTTTCTTCTAGCGTCAATTATAATCAATTGAAATAATTCGATCCGAGTGATCAGTTATATTGAAACTAATATCTTTCCCACCAAGATGACATTTCTTTTTATCTTCGGCAAATTACCTTTCCACGTCTACAGGTCAATGACTTTTCAATCGTCTGTTTTAAATGAAACAGTTGTTGCAGCGAATTTCTTCGTTGTTTTGCTCGGATAAAATGGTCACGTTGTAAGAGAAAAGTTTAGCCACGATAATTTTAGCTCAGACAAAGAAGTATTTCCTTCAATAGCTGATTTATAATTCAATTTTCAATGACGAGATTCTCATTGAGAAAACGAAATTCATTTTAAACACAAGTGTCTCATTTAGAAATCTTTTCGATTTCTCAGGCATAAAGTGTCTCATATTATGATAAATTATGATGAAGTCTTTCACTGATTTGACAAACAATATTTCACAAACTGTTATATTTATTTATTAATATGCTTTTATTCATTAGCAAAAACAATGTAATTCTAATATAATTTTCAAATCATATACGTGATGATATTTATTGTTAATCCATGTTGTAAAAATAAGCTAAAATATGTTCATGTTTCAGAAAATTAATTTTTCATCTTTGAATAAAATAGAAATTTCAAGAACACATTAGAAATTGCACGTGCATTTTTAATAACTACTACCGAAATATTTATTATCTGAACGCCTCCGTTGCAATAAAATTCAATAAAATTCTCATCACGTTTTGTGAAATAAGCAGTGTCAACGGCATGACGCGCTGCTCAATAATAGATGCGTCAAAAAGATGTCAAAATTTCTTCTCAATTTATTTTTACCGACACGAATAAATCACGCCGCATATTCCGTCAATCGATTTCCACTTGACTCGAACGACCACGCGACCGCTGTCAAATAATTATAGCATCAATCTGGCGATTGTATCTGATCGACGTGGTACTTCCTTTTCTCCTTTTATCTTCTTTTCGTATTTCTTTTTATTTGTTGTTGTAACGTCGTTAATCGAAGCAACGTTCGAGAAGATTCAACGGAATTTCAATAGATTCGCATGCGTCATTCGGTTTCGAATCTCGACACAGGTATTTTGTGATGCAATGAAAGTCTAATCGCCGATTGATCGATTCTTTCCGTAAAATAACGTTCCTCGTTCGATCGTAGTTAAGGTTTGCGTCGATGTTACCGCCGAAGGATAAAAAGTAATGACTTGTTATTGAACTATATGTGTAATTATTCGAAGCGGAAAAACCGCGTTGGGTATTTTTTTCATTTCTGTATATTGATTTCGTTAGCTCGGTGTATTAATATAATAATCTTCTGAAAACATACTTTTTACGCAACTTTTTTTATTTTAGAGTCAATTTATTCATTTTAACGTAGGTTGATTGCAAGAGTATGAAGTTTTTGCGTCACTGCAAAATGTTTGAAATGAGTGTAGCAGAAGTATTTAGACAATTTAAACAATTAATATTTAGACAAATTTTTATTTAGACTTTTCCTTTATCTTTATAAACAAAATTCAACATTTTTCATATAGTAATTATTTAATAATGTTACGTTATGGAAATAATTTATTAATTTATGAACGCTGAGAAAAATCGCGATGACGTTATAAATCTCTGCAATTCATTCCCGAAAATTCGCTTATTCGTTAGTCGTAAGTGACTGATTATTATCATTAATTAATAACGTTGTTATAAATGCGCTATCAAGGATTATGCACACTGAAATACAGACATATTATATATGTTAAATTAAATTAATGACTGTACATAATGAAAGTTCAATTTAATAGGTGGAAAATGGGTAACTTCCCAATCAAGTGCAGTCTAATTTGGTTATATTATTTCAACGTGCTTTTATTATGCAAAAAAGTTTTATTTGCATTTCAATACATATATTAGAGAGTTTTAAGTGTAGCAGCAATATTTGAATTATAAAAATATAATATTCATAGAAAAAAATTAAAGGTATTGAATTTGACTTCGAAATCACGATAATTTCAGATTTAATGTGCAAATATTCAACAATTTAATATGCCATTTTTATAATGGTTATTTGCATATTGTACATTTCGGAATAACGTATTAATTTTTTAAACAAATTCACGATAAACATGAATTCGTCGTCAAAATATCAGCCTCTTCCATAAGTGTAATGTATTTTAGAATTCACTTTGAATTTAATTATTGTTGACATTTGTCCCGTTGCCAATGATTTTTATTTAAAAACTGAATTTTATAATACTTAGAGAACATTGCATCAAAATTAATATAAAATTTCAAGTATTTATCACCGGTCGATTTTCTACTTTGATGAAGATTCAGTAATTATTACGGAATATTTTTGACAACGTTTTTATATATATACACTACCGCTCATTAGTTTTAATGCACTAGACATAATTTTATTATTTTAAGTTTAGTGAAACATGTAACTGGTAAATTTTCAAAAAAAGTATTCATCTCCGATAAAAAATACACTTTCTGATCATTTCGTAATAATTTTTTATGGTTATATTATTGAGAGTTTGTGTAAATATAAAATTACATACTGAACACTTTCATTTGCGGATTACATTTCGAGATCGATTCTCCGTTTTTTTGCCAATGCAGCTAAAGCCAAGATATACTTGCGACGAATTTTCGTCGTAAATCACTTTTTCGCCAATTGCTAACGACTGTTAATTTGCGACAGACGAAATCCTCGGCAAACGATGTCATCGTTGGCTTTAATTATGGCGAAGACAGTGAAGCATAGCCACTTACGAGCTCGCGGTGCGCGTCTGCGAAGACATTTTATCGCATTTTTTTTTGTCTTTTCTAGGAATGTTGATAGCACTATATAC
Organism: Aradophagus sp. ZL-2020; assembly: GCA_022817685.1. Classification (NCBI taxonomy): domain Eukaryota; kingdom Metazoa; phylum Arthropoda; class Insecta; order Hymenoptera; family Scelionidae; genus Aradophagus; species Aradophagus sp. ZL-2020. The sequence continues at coordinate 15,910 of JABFOV010001749.1, forward strand.
GTGTCGGATAGCGATTGATATATTCGCGGGGCGAATTGCCGCGCGCGAAAAATGGCTTTTGAAAAGCGCGCGCCGACCAAATGCACCGCGATTCCTTAACTTGGCTGTTTTGTCGCCGCAGAAATATCGCACGCTCACCAATCCGAATTCAACGAGCTCGCTTTCGCTTAATCGAGTTAACGTGCCACAAATGTCAACATCTTTTTTATGCGTCATCTACCTCGATCGCGATTTAACAATTCGAAACAGTTGGCGCGGAATTTATGTGTATACATTTTTACGTTTTTAATTTAAGGAAAAAATTGCATTGCTTGTTTCTTTTTATTTTTCTAAAGAATTTATTAATTTTTATAATTGTTAAAATTATTTTTACAACATAAATGTTGCCGAGGAGAAAAGATGTTCAAGAATTTTGAATGTTGTAAATTTAAAGTTACACTTTGATTACACGGAAAAAACTTTAAATTTAAAAGACGAGCGTAAGAAATTTTCTGCAGAAAAAAAAGAAAATGTAATTTTTTAGCTTGTATATCTGGAAACTTAAAACCAGTTTGCACAGTTTTTTACAGTCTTTGTCGGGCTCAAAATAAAATATATGTACTAATTCGTAGTTGGGTTTTTTCCTCGATTAAGCTTTTGCAACAGTTCATTCAACCATCGAAGTCGCCAAGAAATGCAGACCTTTGCGCAAAGTTCGCGGCCTTCGAGTTCACGGCTGCAAATAAAACAGAATGGGCCTTCGATTGAAAATAGATCTTTTTCTTCTTCTTTTCGAAAGCGTCGTTACTGACGTCTAGGATTGATTATCTTGGACACGTTGTGGAATGAACACGACCATAAACGGAAAGCGATCGAATGTGTCCCCCGAGAAGAACACCGCGAATCATTTCTTCTGCAATATTCGCTAGACCCGTCTTCCACGAATCCATAAAACAACTTGGAAGAGCCATTTTTTGCTGGCCAACAAAAAGTCCCTATGACTAAATTAGAAATCGTTATCGAAGACAGCCGTGAATGATATTCCAGACGAAGATAACGTTAGAGTAACTTTTGAGAGTTTCTGGAATGGAATTTTTTTACGTCTTCATTTACTTCTTTTTTATTCCTGATTTCTCTTCATTTCATCGGTCTTAAAAAGCTTGTGTTTTATTTTCTTGTTTTTCTTGTAAGCTTGTCAATTCTTTAAAAATGCGAAAAAATTGTTATTTGCGTACGCGTGAGATCGTTTTATTCTGATCATTGTAAAAAAAACACTGAACAGTTGCTGTAAAAGTTATTATATCTGAATTTTAGAAAGAAACCTTATAATTAAAGCACGATATTAATAAATTTTCTAGAAATTGAGCTGTCATTTTTCATAATATAAATTAGTAAAAAGAAGTCTTCTGAAAATTAATTTCAGTGGATTTAATTAAGCAGTTAATCAATGATCTTCAGTGAAAACATTTGAAATCAATGTAATTATAATATATTATTGAAGTCTAGACAATTAAATTGATTGCTTCTTTGTTAGTGACTTTTTTCTCACTCTGCTTCCTTTTAGTCCCTTTCTTTGTCTTGTTTTTAATTTCTTTTACACTGATACTGATATTTAATCACATTTACATTGTCATGTCACGAGCAACATTTTTTTATACGTCAAAACGGAATAAATTAGATGCTTCATAAGAAGTCATAATGATGAGAATTTTTTATGACGTTGAACTTGACGTATGCTATTTATATTTATCAGGGATAGGTTTCTTTTTCATCGTTATCACAGGCCACGAAAACTGTAAAATGTTGAGTCGTACTTGACACATAAACATATTTAATTGGTGCTTTTAATATTGATGATTATGGAATGAAGAAAATATTTTTGTAAAAAGTTTTTAGCCAATAAGTAGCAGACTTAATAGCCTTGCAAAACTGTTCATAATACTTTGAAAGATATTACACATTTTTCTTTCTTCAACATTTCTTTGTTAAGATGTAATTTTATGAGCAATTGCAGCATTTTTACTATCATCAAATATTTTTAATTCACTGAATGAAACTTTATCAAAGATTATAGAAAGTAAATTATAAATATGATCTAAATTTATGAAAGTTGTAATAATGAAATAATGAAAGTAACTGGATTTTGCATAATTAGTGATGTTGACATAGTTAAACATTGCGTAAAGGAATACCTTATTATTTGATACTAATAAATCCAAAATTGAAAGAATATAAATATTTGTCAAATTCTATTTAAATATAAGATAATAAAAAATTAACGAAAAATTAAAATTCATCATAGAAAATATTTTATTAATTTTTGTTGAAAAAAAACAACATTAATAAGTTACACAGTTTACACATTTATTTTACAAATGATTATTAAGTGTAATTAGTAAAAATAAATGTATAATAAATATTCGTGCGCGAAATTGCGTACGAATGTTTCATCTGATGACATGCCAATTCAAGAAGGTATATTTTTTGTCGTTTCTTCTGAATATCTCTTTAAAAATGAAAATAATTTAATAATTTAGTAAATGAAAATTTCAATAAAATAACTGACATAAACTTTATGTCGATAATTATAGTTAAGTAAATACATACGAAATGAATTATGCAATATGAAAAAATTAAATTAAACAATATCAACCCATTTTTGTTTTGGACGTGTAAAGGCAAAAATGTAAAAAATAGTTTGATTTCTCATTATAAAATGCAAAATGCAATAAACACTCATTATTACAACGCACTTTGATAACAAATGTAATTAATTACACATTTTAAGAAATTTGTTCATAAATAAACAATTTATTCCGAACAAAATTGTTTGCATTGTTATCTATATTTTGACAAAGCAACGAACCCATCAAACAATTTTTTAACAAAATCAATTGTTCCGTCGACGTTGAGCCAAAAATGGGTTAAACAAATGTACAATTTAAAACATAAACTCTAAATAATAACTCGCAAAACATGTTCTCGAGAATTATGTCAAGTGAGACCAACCTCCGCAAAGTGCGTCTTCCGTTGACTAACTGACGGGCCGCCTACTGGTCCGATCTTTTTTGTCCCGCTGCTTGTCGCATCGTTTTAAAAATCCGACTCAGTGCTCGCATTCGCCACCAACATTTCAATCATTGACTTTGCACTACCGACACACGAGCGTCGGTGACAAGGGACGAAAAAAATATATAAAAAAATTAATAACGAGAAAAGAAAATCAGAGCTCAAAAAAAAGAAAAAACTTGAAGAAGAAACAACGAAATTCGATCTTTCAACCTCGATGGCCGGTCGACAGTTCGAAAAAGACGGCGGCTTCGATTGATGATAGCGCGAGAAATTGATAAAACAATTAGTTGATTAATTAATCCCGAGTACGGCGGACCGAAAACGTGGACAGTCGGGAGGTCGCGGAAGTCGCTTCCGGACTCGGGAGCGAGCTCGGTCGTCGCTCTACGGCCGCGCTCTTCGCAGGCCGACTCGCGCGGCGCGCCGCGTACGCCGGAGTTCGGACTGCGAATTCCCACTCCCGCCGCTCGTCAGGACGCAACGCGGAGCAGGATCGCCATCTCCACGCGCGGAGCCAGTCGAGCGCGCTGCTGATCTTCGTCGCGCCGCCTCCTTGCCGCGGCGCTATCGCGCTCTTATGATGATTGCGACAATTGAATTAACACCGGCCGAAAAGTCTTAGCGGAGTTACTGATCTCCGCTTGCTAATTCGATAAGATCCGGAATGATAAGGAACCGGAAACCACGAGATCCGAAAGTCCTTAGCATTAATCACGCCGAGTTTCAATTGTTTCTTGAGGATAACAATGATTAAGGGATACGATTGAGATGTTGACTTAGTAGGACGATGTGCGATGAGAAAAATGCATATCAAGTTTGCCGTTAAATTTGAAGAAATGTGTTTTATGAGAACATTAGAATCAATGAATTGTTTTGGATGCTGAGGAAAATAATTGTATTTGAAACAATCTGTTTCGAATTACAGAAGTTTTTGGTAGTTCAATATAGCCGGATAATATACGGCTCTTTGCATTAGATGAAGAGCAGTTTGGTGAATTTAAATAAATTGACTTTGTATCTAATCCCAATTCTGGTTATATATTTCACGTTTACCGAAGAGTTCAGTCAAATTTGCAGAGTCATTTATTTTCGTGCACGTTTGTAATTGCGATAAGTCTTTTTGAAAAGTTTACTATTTAAACCATGAAATTGAGTAATATTAAATAAATTGTATTAAATGAAATTAATTCGATTATGAATATTCCGTTTGTCATAAATTTATGTAAATATACAATTCTTTTTAGTTATAGCATTCATCGATCAATAAGAAACATCACAAAATTTGTGACAAATTTTAAAAGTACTTTTTCCACTAAATATTCGTTATGACAAAGTTATGTAACCTTTATTAAAATAAAAAAAAATAACGAAATGACTGCAAAACCGTAAAAGGTATTATTTCATTACTTGGGAAACACGACATCGATGTATCAAGATATTCGTACAAACGCAGAATGTAATAATTACCTAAACCGGTTTAGGTCTTTCTGTGTTCTCTGACCTGACATATCCTCGCCTTTCGTTAAATATTATTTAAAATGAATCGCACTTTTGATAATTAAAAATTACGTCAGAGTTGAAATTTGAAAGTGGTCTTTCATAATCAGAAGCTTGCAAAACTAAATTATTCATGAATCATTATTTCTGTTTCTTAATTTCCATAATTTCTACTCTTTCCATTTTCATTATCCTCCAAAAAACACATGACGAAGGTTTATGATTCACTTTTCAGAAATCCTAAAATAATAATTGAGTTGTAAAATATACTAGAATTAATGTCACAAATTCTGCGGAAAATAAGGAATCTTGTAACCACAGTTTATTAACCTCGTTCGCCATTTTAAAATGTGTCTAAAAATTTGAAAATGTTTAAGCGAGAAAATGTCGTGCACGATAAGATCAGTTTAACAAGGCACTCACTATATTACTAGACCGCGGGATGTATGCAAGTTATTTTGCATATTTGCATACTGACGAAATTTCCGTTTACATATATACGCACGCATACTATCGCGAAATTTCTTATATCAAAGTTTATAGCGGTATGTAAAAATGCCTTATCCTTCTTATTTTATAAAATTCGATTATGAATTAACGGGAAAGTGCACGCATTATCGCAATAACATACGGGATGTTATATGCAGCATTTCATTAAACAAAATGCAAATCAATATTTATGTCTTTCTAAAAACAACTGATTTATCAAAAACATTAAGTATACATGGAAAAAACGTCAGCTTACCACGGCATTCACACCGATGTTAACCTGAAAATGTCAATCTAAGATTTTGCTCGTTTTTAAACAGCATCAGAAAGTCTTGACGCACCATCGTCACGATTCTGGGTTAATAACTTCATAATGTAATTTAAAATTTAAAAATTAACGATTTGAATTGATAGTTCAATTTCTACTTTAATTTTATATCGACAAAACAATACATAAAATAATAAATTTGAAATAATAAATGTAAAATAATACAATGAAGAAAAAGTCAAATTGAATATAATTAATTCGATGTTTTTATTTGTACGCATATTGATTTTCCACGAATCAAATCTTTAATGGATAAAATTGCTGGTATAAAGAAGGTATGCCATAATAGATTTAGCCTGTAATCGTTAGTGGTGGTTTAATGAAGATAACTTTGAATAAAATTTATAATTGCTCTATATGTTCATACTCTGACCAAATAGTTCTCCGGCAACGAAGACGGATTTCATCTAACATATACCAAAGCGATTTCATTGTTCTCCGATCACGTAAATGGCAGGGGTTGCTCTCAGCGTTAGAGAGAAACCGCCGCAATTATTTGCAGGTTGGCAGTGTCTCGTTATCGATTGGCTTTGACGATGGTTTAAAAATATCTATTTGCATGTTGAGATGCATCACATAAAATTGGTGCAACATTTCTTATTCCACTGGCTTTTCGATATCTGCGAAGGTCTTCATTAATTAGACGCAGCTTAACAGTCATATCGAGGGTGATCATTTATTTACTTCCTACCAGCAGTTGCACTGTTTTCAACACCGATCGGATTTTTAAATCGATTGTAACGTAATCGAATAGAATAATTTAAAATTACTTGTCAAACATTTCAAATAATAAATAACAATTTTTTTAATTAATCTTTTCTCAGGGTGTATTAAATTATACTTGGTTTAGTAATCATGTTTTTAAATTCTTTACGTTCTTCATATTGTAACACATAAAATTCATACCAATTACTTCAGTAACTTTAAAACTTCAATAACTTATATCACATGCTTTATGTATTTTAAAAATCAATTTTTTTTTAATATATCACAACACTCAGCACATCTGTCTTTCATGTGGACTAAAGGTTTTTTATAGATTTTTTTTTCACCAACCGGATACGTTATTAAATTCTAATCAGTTCCTTATCAGTAATATTACAAAGGTAAAAGCATTTTTTTCATTTAGATTTAACTGACTTGATAGCGTTAAGTTTGATTGTCCATGCGACAAAAAGCATACGCTGATAATTCAATGATAACGAAAGACTGAGCAAACCTTTCGTTAGAATGTATAATCTTGTTTGTTCGTTATTCGAATGAACAATTTTAATGCGAGTTATTGGAAACATCCAATGATTCATTTTTTAATTACTTTATAAAACAATTTGTAAACATATAATTTCCACCAATATTCAACCAATAAAAAATAATTTTTGTTTAAATGAATTTCTCACTTTGTATAGTCGATTTTCGTTGAAAAAACGTCTTCGTTCTTTTTCCAACATATAAATTGCAAATTGCGATTTCAGTGAAAAATATATGTCTCGAATGTTATTATTATTGAGATGTTTTATAGAATTTGTAGATTATTTCCTTAATATTAATGTTCAACATTAATAAAATATGATTTTAAAAAGCATTAAATTACATTTATTAACTCCAACATATCTTATGTTAGGATTATCTGAAATGATGTTGATTTTACATAAATTTTAATACCCACGACATATTTAATATTAAAATTACATAACATCTATATCCTCAAAATTTTCAAACGTTTCTATCCTTTCGTATAAGGCAATACAAAATGAATATTTTTTTTTTTACTTACCTTGGGATATCACCAATTTTGGGTGGACGATTTCTTCTCGGGCACGGGCTTTTCCAAACATTACAAGCTGAAAAAAGAAAGAAAACGCGTGTTTCATTATTTTCATGGGAACTCTAAGCCTTAATGAAGAATCTACTTTATAACAAATTTAATACCCTGATAAATCTGTAAGAAACGCAAACCAAAAGATTTATGATATTGCGTCTTGTTCACTTTTTACACGCCTGAGTAC
>JABFOV010001750.1:0-23274 GCA_022817685.1 Aradophagus sp. ZL-2020
TCGCTGCGCAACAATTGCGGGATAGTTTTGGCGGGAAAATTAATTAATAAGGATTATTGACGAGGAGGTCTTGGCGCGTGGTAAATAATGATAAACGACGGGAATAACTGACGAAAGAAGAATTAATGAATCGTAGGGGGAGGGGGGAGGGTAAGGAACGAGCGCGGGGAAAATGATCAGTCGAATAGCTTCGCGCCATTGATCGCCGGCGTTATTCGAGTGGAATGGAAATTTTTAACGGCCGCGATTGAAAAATCAAAATCACTGCCGCGACGACGCAGTGAATATATATTAATGAAAATTAATTGGACCGAAGCAGGAGTTTTGAAATGCAAATCCGATCGTTTTGAACAGCAATTTCTTGATTGCGATTATTTCAAATGGTGGAGAGAAATAGCAGATAATGAGTCGCAGGTAGTGATGATCATTTATTTGCATTTTCTTCGCAATGCAGCAAATACGTTCTGCGCATGTAGTCAGTGTTGGTTTACTTTCTGATTATTTTCAACCTTTTTTGTTTTTTGTTTTTTTTTTCCGTTTTTCGATGAATTTAAATTCCGGAATTCGAGCTCTGTTAAAATTCGTTTTTATTCTTTTCAGTGTAACGCAATTGTTTTGGATAGGAAGCGTCACAAGTAAACTCATTGTGGATGTTGAACAAAACGTTTGATTATTTCGTTATGTCATTTCTCGAAAGTTCATTGAAGACAAATATCAAAATGAAAATAAACATTTTTTTTCTTATGTAATTAGATTTTAAACAAAGTTTTGACTGATGATTTATTATATCTTTCTATGAACGTAAAGATAAAAATGTATTTTGAAAAGTTTATAAACGAAATTAAAAAAGTCGTTTTCAATGGTAACCGAATTTGTCTTTCATTTATTACTAAATTTATGACAAAAAAAGCTTTTCCGGATATCTTTGTTTAGATCCTTTTACAACTCAGAAGTAAATGATATACTTAAAAATATTTTAAATCGAATTGCTGGAAAACTTTAGAAACTTTTAGAATATTTTATGGCGATAAAATTATTCATTTTAATACTTCAACAACATCCCTCAATTAAATGTAGTTTTAATGAATAATTGTGAATATCATAAAACAGAAAGAATTTCATCAAATACCACAGTTTTAATTTAAAAAGTTTTACCATTACGAGATGAAAAACGTGAACGAATATTTGAGATATATTAATAAGAAAATTTCAAAAATGTTTATTTAAATGAAAATCATATTCCGTAGGATATCAAGGATCATATCAAATCGAAACGATACATTCAAGAGCAAAACATCAAAAGCGGCAATGATCCAACAATCGGAAACGTCAGCGGTCTTAATTAATTTGAAGCTGCAATTCGAATGTGAAAAAGACTCGACAATCATCGAGCAAGCAATTATAATAATTACTATTTGTTATGGGAAAAAGATCCGCGGCACTCGAGGCACGGGTCTATCATTACACGCGTGAGACGTAGACTCAAAAGTCATTTAACGAGCGAACAAGCGCCAAAGGAACTTGACGAACGCAACGCGTACTCGACGTTCAAAAGCTCAAACGTTGAATAAACGTTCGTTATCATTCACGATTAACGTCAAGCCCTTTCCGCGAGCATCGAAACATCAAATTCGCGCACCGAAAATACTATATTGTCAAGGGTAAAATGTGACTTAGTAATAAAGGACATCTCGAAATTTAACTAAGGACACTCTATCGTATCGTCAGCAGAAAAATGTTCTCTTTGGAAAAATTAGCTTAATGTACTGAAACGAAATAAAATCCAATTAAAATATTTGAACAAATGAAATGAAATTTAATTGTAAAATGTTATCTTATTTCAATTTGAGTTTATTTTGTTATTATTATTATTATTATTATTATTATTATTATTATTATTATTATTATTATTATTCACCTGCGCTATAAAAGAGTTTGTAAGTATATTTATTTTGTAAATTTGAAATGAAATCAAAGTTTAACTTAAGAAGAATCAACAAATGAATCAACATTTAATCAATCAGTCATTGTTATTGATAATAAATGATTATTAATTATTATCATTCTCGATAGTCATCAAATTATCAACAATTAATCAATCTTCCATTTTAAATTAAGAATATCATCACTGGTCAATATTTAAATTTCGTTTTTAATTTTACAGATGTATATATTGCGCATAAATGTAATGATACTGTAAAATTAAAATTCAACGAGGAATTCTGACCAATGAAGCATTTTGATTCGTTAGAATTCCAACATCAACTACTATTTTATTGTATATTTATCATTTATAAATTGTTTAATGTACATAAATCAACTTAACTGAAACCCCTACTCATTTAAATTTGATATTTTATGAAGCTGATGTTTCCAACGTTTATTAATAAACGAAAATTAATTATACATAATTTAGTAACATATACTGTAATCAGAAATGAACAAATTATACTCTCAAACATTGAAAAGTTCTAGCTTCTTCTTGTAAAATTATCCAATCAAAAAATACTATTATTTATATAAAGAAAAGTATACTATATTATATTTTCGTTTACTAATAAACGATGGAAACTTCAAGAACATGATGATATTTTCCATCCGTCCCTAAATCTCCTTGTACAAAAGTAAAATTAATTAAATAAATTTTACCTAAGAAGAAAATTTACTTGGTAAATTTTACTTTTGTTAAAATGTGAAAGACACTTAATTCCCCAATCGCTTACAACACACACGAAGACCGAACCTCGCAATTCCGGTTATTTTGAAGCGCCTATATACAATTTATATCACACAATATGGCATTCCCAGTACATTATGCGGGCCCGCAGTTGTTCGCGAAAAACGAACACTCCTCCTCGGCCTCGCGTTTTCCAATAGACGTCTATTTTCGTCGATGCAAAGTTACGGCCCTTTTTTTCCTTTTCTTTTCTTTTTTTTTTTTTTTTTTTCTTTCTCCCGCCGAAATAAGGACAGTGTCTATGCATACGGAACAATGGCCGCGGGCGTGACGCGGAAGTTGGCGCGAAAATATGTGCCACGAGCGTCGAATGCGTGGCGGTGGTCCACTTTTTCGCCAATTCGATTAAGATCGGCATGAAAATTGCGCCAAACGCGCGGGGGCCGGCGACCAAGCAACTTTCGCAATTTAAACGTCGGCGAAGTTACGGCGAAATATAAATCCACTTTATAAACATCACAGAGCCGAGGACAAACTGGCGCAGCTTCTTGATCCGTGTTATGTTGTTAAATTAATTCAAAATTGCACGGCTTTCAAAGGTACCCGCCAAGTTGGCCCAAGGTGTGTTATACACTGGAATTACTTTGTTCACTTGGCCGAAACTCGACAAGGAGTTAGTTTAACAACAAAACTTGCCCGGCGACGATCTTATTGTCGTGCGAAAAAGGACGGATTTGCCGTAATCCCAGCTGCATCTTCACTTCCGACAATCGCCGATTGGTTCGTTCGTCAATAACAATCTTAATCGAAATTTCGTGGAGTGAGGAAGAGGAGAAGGAGGGGGTGGTAATGCACGATGAATTCACCATTCGTAGAGACAAAAATGAATCAAGTTTTAACGAGCTCACGTCAAATGAAGATCTACGCCGCCAGCCTTGAGCAAAATAATCCCGCGAGTAGTACTTTACAATTATGTGCAAATTACATAATGCACTTAGCGCACGTCGCGGAGTGCTTAATGCGGCTCAAAAATCGTTGACAGTATGGAAACTAACGTTGTTTGCCTAACGATACGTGAACAGTAAATCATCGTAATTCGGATCGACGAGTTCAACGTTTTAACATTAAGCTGCTGGCCTATTAAAATGTTTTAGTCAGGCGAACTTGGGCGGAAAGACGACGGGATTGTAATTGTCTCCCAGTGGTACCATGATCACATAGTAAATTGTGAACAAGTTTTGATACTCCAATCTGTAACGGCGATTGAAAAATAAAAAATTAAGTCAAGCAAATAAAAAAATGATTATCAAGAAGATCGGTGACTATGCAGAAAAGCTACATAAATGTTTCCAATCATTATTTTCTTTATATGCAAAAAGTTTGCAATGTTTTCTTACAATGAATACAAATTAAATATGAATTTATCCGTTGAAAATCAAAATTTACTGATAACAAGAAAAATTATTAAGATCATCGCTGAGATTAATTTCACTTTCCAGAAAGTTGACGTCAAAACTATACACTGTTTGACTTGATCCAACGACAAACGACCATGTCGAATGACGCGCTTTATGTCAATTTTTCCAAAAATAATTGAAGTTCTCCGTAAGCAAGAAATTCTTCGTTTGCACTTCGGTAAACCAAGTCCCAACTCCGTCAGTCGAACGCAGTGCGCTACGTCTCAAGTTTTATCGGATCAAAGTTTCCGGCGCATTTCTAATCCAAAGTGCCGCGCGGTCTCATTTCTAAGCGCAAAGCCGGAACGAAATATCAAAAGACAAACTTGTGATAATTGATCTGCGGGTGAATTTTGCAACGGTCCGACAATCAATGGCGAACGATTGTCGTCGGGCGAAATGATATACAGATTGTTCGTTGGGCTCGTTGTCGAGATTGGTTATGGATGTGCCGGGGTATTACGATGTAATTATCAGTAAACCGTGGCAAAGGCAATGCCGCGTCGCACGGAACTGAGGGACAGAGGCCGTGTACACAGAGGAACCATGGATTAGGGGTTTCCATCGAGCCCCGGGCGATGTATCATCCGGATCCTGGCCCGCTTTGCCGTGGAATCAATCTGTATTCGCTTTGTGAACTTACTTTAATAGCGCCGATAACTACGTATCATACGATTCCGAGTTTCAATGGCGCCCCAACAAATTCGCCTGTAATTTTGTCGACAATTCCACGTCGGGTTTTGCATGGGCGATTTGTCTTCGGGGTAATCGAGTTTGCCGCGAAAAGTTGCCGCCGGGCAGATCGAGCATGAACGGCAATAAATGGCCGCCGAAAAGTTGGCCGCCGTTGTTCGCTGCAAACAAGATAGCGACGCGCCTGCTTGTTACAATTTTTCCAGTGAATAATAAAATAGTCGTAAATCTTCGCTCGACTTAAACAGCCTGGCATTAAACAGCCGCCGGAGCCGGACTTCATCTTCCAACGAATGATTCGAGGAAATTGTTGCTGGTAATTGAGTCATTTAGTAGACAGTAAATGATAACTGTTGGTTACTTATTAAATGTGAGAATAAAAAGGCGAGACTTGTTCTATAAATATGAGGGAAAAAAGATAACACAGACTTTTTGAGGTCCGGTATTCATTTCATCGAATGGGTAGAATTTCAATATTTTTTCCAAGGGTACTCCATTCGTTTCTGTCTGGATGGGTTACAAATTTATGTCAAAGTGTAAATAAACAAAGTTTACTCAAAATGACATTCGAAACGAACTCGGATTATTCGAAGCACGTAATAATAACATCGCTATTCTCAAATTACAGCTGCGTCTACTTTAATCAATTGCAAAATCAACTACACTCTTTTCCCGCATGCACGATTCCTCGTTATCAAAACCCGCATTTCCCGTCATAATTTATTTGTTTAAAAGTGAATAAACTTTAAAACAACTTTGCAAACGTTGCATCGAACCATATTCATTTACGCAAAAACAAACAAGCAACTTTGCCCCGGTGCAAACTACAAAGGTACTCCCGCTACGTGCAACAATCTTTTCAGCATATTACTGCGACGGAAGGAACGTGCCCCGGACTGCGGAAAAATTAAGCGCGCGCGGTGTAACGTCTTTCGCTTGGCCTGTTTGTTTATTATTCAACCGTCGAGACGATTGTTGTAAATCTGTTTAGTCGTTACAACGCGTCGTCGTCGCGTTACGTGACTGCGTAAGCTAATTAGAGCTTTCGGCTATTAACCGAAGCCGCGCCAACAAGACGAGCAGTTCATTTTCGAAAACCAAAAACGCTGCCACCCGGCGATGAATGGAAAAACAATAAAGTACTCGACGGAAGAGCCGGCTGCATTTTTTACGCGCCGAATTGCCTTTCGAGCGGCTGCAAGTGATCCTCCAAATTTCAACGATCCTGGAAATGAATTTTAATTCCTTCCGGTCCTTTTTGCCTTTCTCCCCGCAACAAGCGCCAGCTACTTCAAGTATTAATCTTGTTATTGTTGATTCGTGCAATTAAAGTCCGTTCCGACGAGTCTTATGCATTTTTTATGTCGCACGCGGAGAGCTCGAGCTCCCCCGCTTATCCGCATCCTACAATGGTCGGCTCACTTAAGGCCGTCCTCCCCCCCCTTTAACTTCTCCGACGCACTTTGAGAGCTACCACTGCAAAGCGCAAATAAGACTTTACAGCGAAGAATGATCGTAAAATAAAGAAGTTTCTTATAAATAAAGAGCAAACACCGTTATACTTTCAAACGAAAATTAATGCACGCCGCATGAATTATGCAACTTTATTGCGCCCGGCAATTGCGCTTGCCCGCGCGAGCGCTGAATAACCAAGGTTTTGATATGTAAAGGCGAATTTTCGACGTTCGAGCACCCTTCGAGGGAATCTTTTGAATTGAGTTTGTTTCAAGGAAGGCTGATGTTATTGTATTTAGTGTCAGTTGAATCTTGATGTGAGATTTCTTTCGGGCAAATACCGTGAAAGGAAATGTCAGTCGTGATTTTTTTTTCTTTTTATTTTTTACACATCAGAGTTTTGTTCGCAAGAAGATTTCAATGAACTTTGACTAACGAATTTTAAATTTAGAACAATTTTTGACCAAAAAAAACTGGAAACAAGATTTTACTTTGTAGATTTTACTTTCACAGAGCTGCACTTTGTTGTTAAAAAATGCTTGAATATTTCTTGTGAATGTTTGTTTGAGATTTTTTGCAGTTACGTTTCTTCAACGACATTTTTATTTATTTATTTATTTATTTATTTTTTTTTTGTCAAAGGAAAGAGTCGTTCATTGGAAGAGAATAATAATAATTTGATAAAATACGAACGAAAATTTTAAAGCTTTGTAATATCATGGTCGGATCGAGAAAATGCGTCAGTAAAGTAATCACAAGTTATTAATTTTATCTGAAAATAACGTGAGCGATACGAAATTCCAAAGTCGGCGTGTTATAATATCGCGAATTTCATTGGCTTGTGATTTTATCAAGTAATTGTTATTCATCGAATAATGTTTTTGAAACGAATCGAACATATTGCTACATTACGATTCAAGATTCTATGATGTTTTAATTAATTTTGGGAAAAGTGTTAATGACAACTTACAAGCAAAAATGTAGCAAAAAAAATTAGATCGAAAGTTTGGCATTAAGATTAAAGACGTACCGAGTTTCTTGTGCTGTGAAAAAATAAATTAAAACTTGACATATTTTTATTCACTTTTTTTCCCGTTATCGCGAGAATCTCCAAGAGAAGGCATACTTCTTGTCGCTCCCGAGAATTTTTTTTTAGTGTTTTCAAGAACCAACTACATTTTTTGTCGTAATCATCACGTACGCGCCACATTTTGATCATTAAATTAATTGACGTCACCTTAATTACAGAATTTATAGTTTAAGTGAACATTAATGAACAAATAATGACCGCGTGAATCAGTACGCGGGCCTGCAAGATTTCGCATATCCGTAATTTCGCAACTGTTTTGATATTAGTTCAAATTTTTAGCGTTATCAAGCCTTAAGTATTACAAATGTTCATTACATTTAATTGCATGAACGATTGTTTATCATAAAATTGTATTTAAACAAGCAAAATCAGCATATCCATCATAATACACGGAGGCGCCCAAAGAGTTAATAAATGTTGATATGCGTATAAATTCAAACAAATTTCCGCGTCAAAGTTTTCGAATTAATTTTCATCCGAAATGCAACTAATAGAAACATACGTGTCGTAATTAATTTATATTGATGTGTAATACTACAATACAGCGTGCAGGTAATTTTTTAAATTTCTTTTCCCGCCATTTTCACGCATGAGAAATAAAACACGTGTGAACGTAAAAAAACATGAAATTAGGCGGTAAGATACGTTGACGAACAATCTGACTTGTATTTCGCTCTCCTCTATTCAATTAATTTCAATTTTTTAATCACTCCATTCAAGTTTTCTATTTTTAAATCGTCTGTCGCACGTAGATATATTTATATTCATTTATAATAGGAAATTCGAAATGATTCATAGGCGTCCTGTATGCATCATCACGTTGCCCAGACATTTCCAATGAATTATTTTCACAAATACTAGGAGATTTAAAAAGCAAACCGTGCGAAAAGTACGGACGGTCATGACAAAATTATGAAATAAAATACGTTTATTCATATAATGCTCTGTGACTTGCTCAAATTCCTCCTCCTACAATTTCATTTCTTTTTTTTTATTTCCATTTTATTAGTTATACATAAAAATACTAATATTTATGTTTATTTATAGCAGCAACGCGGAGGTGATTCATAGATAAGCCACGTCGCCCAGTCATTTCCAATGAAATATTTTCGCAAATGCTCGGCGATTTTAAAACAAACCGCGCAAAAAGTCCGAAAGGTCGTGATATTTACAGTGATTCATCCATAATACCCCCTGATGTAAAAAGCGGAACGTTCTTTCGTTTCTTCGGGCGAAAAAGTTCACTCATCGAACACGTAGCGTTACCGCTTGGCGTTACAAACGACCCGTAAATTTGTATTTTTACTCGTAATCATTACGTTTGAAACGACCGTGCCGAGCTTTAAAATGTGAAATCTTTGTACACGTCCTGCGAGCAGTATCTCACGTGAACATTTTCCCGATTTCCGCATCGTAAGATCCGGTTCGACGTTGAAAGCGAAGTGTCGAAAAATTAAGGCACGAATATATGAGCACGAAAAGCATCGCACTCGCGCAACGTTAACTTTTTATAATAACTACTTTGCGGGGGGTCAATGGCAGGACGAAAAATGGATTACTTTTCTCCCTGGTGTGCATCAATCTTATACACTTTTTTCAGCCCCCCCCCCCACTTTCCACGGACCAACAGTTGTTTCGCCAAGATATGATCTCGAAAATTTCACATCGCTCTTCCTCGTCTTCGCGGACAAAAGTTTTCAATTCCTTGGCGAAAATAACTTTCGACTTCTTCAGCCGCGCTCGCATCTCGATTTTGTCCTGGGAATCGTTGACAATTTTTCACCGTCCGCGGAAAAAGATAAAGGAACTCGCAATAAAACATAAGACGGCGGCGGAGAGCGCTATTCTTGATCGATATGAAACAAGTGTTTACGAACTGCGGACGCAGAGTAGTGGGAGCACCACTATGGGTGGGGCGGGCGCGCACCGAGTAAAAAACTAACCCACCGATGCTTCCTTCATCGCGAGTTGAATCGAGAAGAAAATCGTGTCGGCGTATGTCAAGATGTTCGCGGCTTTTATACCCACTCCCAGCAAAAAGTTGTCCTTACGCTCCGGCGGTTTCGCGCGACGGAACCCAGGTCGAAGGTCTCGCAGGTGTTCAAAGTCCGAATATGGAGGGCGAATTAAAGCTGGCCATTTGTAACCGAGTGGTCGGAATGAAAAAAGGTGGAGTGTGTCGCACATTTTTGTCGAGAGTGGGTTGCGAGAAGAGTTGCCCTTTTCCGGCCGAAAGTTTCGCGCAACATTTAACAACGGAATTGTGGGATATTCGTGTAAGAGGGTTGCTTGTAAAGTAATTACGCTGTAAACTTCTTGAATGACATGTCACGGGAGAGGAGAAAATAAAATTACTTGGTTCTCGCGGCCGGTGTTTCTTCGTTGACGGTTTACAAACTTGGCGTGCGACTGAATAATGAACGGGATTGTAATGTGATTCTTCGATGAAAATTGCAAATGGGCGTGGAATTAAAATTTCGCGGGCTTCGAGATTGAAGCGAGTAGTTTTGAGAGAATTAATATTTGATCGCAATTGCAGTTATTTCATGCCTGATGGTCTTATGTTATAACATTGTGCTTACCTTTTTGCGATCAGAAAAACCGATGAAATTGGATTGTCTTGCGTTCACATCGATATGTTGCGCGTTCATTAGTAATTCAGGATTCGGTGATGTATTATTTATTATATTACTTAAGTCGACGATTTAATTTCACGTTGTAAAGGAAGTAATTGGAACGAAGTAAAATCGGTATTGCGTTATTACGTTAACGCGATTGTTATAACGGTTTGATTTGAGTCAACTGTTACACAGAAAGACCTGGAAATATCTTTATCTTGAAATTGAGATTTTATGCATTTTTGTAAAATATAAAACCCAGGGATTTGAAGAGAAAGTCATGATGAATATTTGGCCATAATTGGAATGCATTCAAAATCATCAAATTAATTAACGTTTCAAAAGAAAATGAAAATAGCCAGTATCAGCAGTGCTACCAACAATGAAATGTTGGTAGGTCTTCGTTCAATTCTCGTCAACTATTATGCTAAGACTATTACAATTTTAAGTCAAGAATGTCAAGCTTTGATCAAAGACATGATAAACTTCAATTAAAAGTTACATATTTTTTTACGCGTTTCAAAAAGTCTTAAACTAAACTGATTAAGTTTTTAATCAAACTGTCAATGTTTCTTCATTTATTAAGCAGAAGTTATGTATGTAATTTCTGAATTATGATTATAAATATCGTAAAATAATTGTATTAGCCAGATTAATAAAAGTCGTTAAAAGACATGACGTCACGAATTCAATTAAAGAATGCAAGCATATTTTCCAAGGGTCAATACTTGGATGGGTGATAATAGAGTACTTTTGAAGTCAGTTTAAAATCATCGAGTAAAATTTACTCGCTTTCACAATAAATGTAACTGTAAACTTTAATATCTCCAGATTTCCGAGAAAAACAGCAATAATATACGACATATTTTTCCCAGTGTGAAATTGTTTGCCGATAAGAAGTTCTGCTTCGCGAAATAAATATAAAAGTGTCACAGAATACACGTGAAAGAAGAAGAATAAGAGACATTTGAATTAATGAATCGGGAAAGTCGGTTTAAAATTTTTCAAGTCGATAAATTTTGATGTTAAGTTAAGATCTTCTTTTGCTAATTTATTATTATACTTGTGTTGCACATAAATAGTGACGATACTAAGTTTCATTCTTTGTCCTTAATGAACTGATGTGACAGTCTTTTGCGAAGTTCTTTTTGTGAACTTATTTGATCGTTTCAATTAGGTTTTTATCTCTAATATTACACACCTTGTTAAAGTCTAATTTCCGAATTATTTTCACAATTAATTCAGTTGAAATTTGATATAAAAACAGTGTCATAAAATTGTGCCGATCAACAGGCGAATAATAGTATTTTAAGAATTAAGAATAATACTTTTTAATCCAACGAAATATTGAATTGATTTAACATCAGAGCTTCCATTAGTTTTCTATGCGCATTCGAAAACTGACATAAATTTGTACGAAAAAATGAACATCAATCCATAAAATTTTATTGTAAGGCATTTCCACCGTCGATGAAAATATTGATCTAAAAATGAAATAAAGCTTCATGAGGATGGTAGTACTCACGTGATGCTTTTTTTTATTAGCTTCAATGTTATTCTTTTTCCTAGCCCGAGCATATGAAAGAACATAACGCGACTCCTTTACATTTATTTCAGTCGGAATATATTTTTTTCATTTAATTTATCATGATAAATATACGAATTTTTGATGTACGGATTTTCTTTTCTTTTTTTCATTTTTACACGGACCCATTATTTAATTTTCCCGAGTTTTGTTAATTTGTTGTGCGATGAAATATCATCCATTACGACTGTTTTATTGAAAATACTTGCAATAAAATTTGTTACGAAATTTAACGAATTTTATGTTTTTTTATGAAACAACGATAAAATGATTTACAGTTTCCATAAAAAGTAATAAAATGTAATTGCATGTTGCCGTAAGTATTTTTTTCAAATGCAATTCCGAACTCGTTCGTTCACTGATTTAAACATCCTAATAAATTCACGCAACTTTTAATTAAACGCACAATGGAATATATATTTTGCAAAAGTAATTAAATTATATTATTTCAAGTTTCTGTTGATACTACGCATACACTGCTTTCTATTCTAATTGCATATGTTTTTTCGACCGAAAAATATTATTATAAACAAAACAAAAAATAGAAAAAAAAATTAAAAATCGGTACGCATGTGTTAGTTACTATTTTTGACGCTCAAAACTGCTTGTTCCAGAATCAAGTTTTTAATTGCTTTTCATTTATTTTAATTAAATATATAACACCGAAAATATACTCCCGTTGATATTCGCACACAACTCCAACTCCTCGTGTAAAATAACCGATTGTCAAATGACGGTCCAGATATTAATAATTATTCAGGGTTTGGTAAACACTAATCTGTTATTAATCAATTATCCATATTAAATTAACTTCGTTATAAAATGGAATGAAATATCAACGTAATCACTTGTATAGCAAAATATAATTCACGAGATACACAAATTCATCAATAAATTGAAACTTGTTCTTCAGTATCTCTTTCACCGAAATCACATTTATATTTAAACAATCCCATATTCAATACTTCTTTCGATCTTTCACTAATTTGATATACGACCATTCAATACTGTCATAGAAAATCAATCACACATGTATATATTTTCAAAAAAAAAAAAAAACTAAAACAAACAAATTTATTTCCATTAACTCCGTTACTCTTCCCTCTCCGTAAATAAAATTCCATTCCGCCCGGTGATGGACGTCCATCGGTCATCTTGATCGGCAAACCAAGATAACAAAGTGCCATTTTTGTTGATAAACAAAGAGACATAACTAATGAGCGCTCATTCCCGCGTCAATGCGATCGATTCGTCACGTCGAATGCTTGGAAACGCCGCTTTTTGGCGCAAAAAATGGCGCAACTTTCCGATCGGCGGTGCGAACGCGGCTACGACCGAAACTTAAATCAAATTCAACTCGCAACAAGGTTAATTGTGCCGAGGCGCGTCGATAAATTCAATTTCTTTAGTTTGCTGCGAGCCGTGCGAAATAATAACGCGAACAACTCCTGTTGTTCCTCTTGGGCCGCGCTCGTTAAAGCTGCAAGGTGTTGACCTTCTCGCTCGAGCGACCGTAATCCGATATTTGAAGTGGAAACGCGGATGACGGAATATCTTGGCGCGAAGGCGCTCCGAGACAGACGGCCTACCGCGGCCCGAGTCGGGTCTTTTGTCGTCGGGGACAATTAGCATTCTGCAAACGGCAACCGGAGGTCGGCGAAGGATCATTAGGAAAGGTCGCCGTCGCGAGCTCTGATTTGTGGCCGTTTTGCGAAAAATGTCCACGTTCCTTTTGCCGATGGCTTTCCACTTGCGCGGCGAAACGCTCAAATGCGCTATCACGGTTTCTCGCGGAGCCTCTTTATTTCATTTTTATCGATTGCGAGGTTGCTTTTTGCCCACGGATAGCTTTTTTGTGATGGCTTTTTGCAAGCTATAACACGCGGGAGTGCGTTTGTTTTGTAAAAAACAAGTGTTGAAAAAATTGCGGAACATGTAAAAAGACATAAAATGGTAATAGTTTGTTGTGTTGTGAGAGTTAGCGTATAAATGACCATGTGGGTCTGACAGACCCGAGCGAAGAAAGGCACCAAATGATATGTAATGCTACTTAAGAAAATATGAAAAAGCATATGGTCGCATAGTTAAAAAACAAACGCATCATATCTATATCATTCAGAAACGTATCACGTTTCTCCAGCAATTAATTACTCGCGAATCACGATTTCGTTAAATTTGTAAACTATTTCACCCAGAACAAAAAAATTTGAAACATTTTGATCGTGCCTTTTACGAAAAAATAATTCATAAGCAATGCATCAGTCATAAAATTGCATCGCGAGAAAACCATCCGACGCGCGAATTCAAATTCACCGGGCAATGAGAATCCTCGAAACTGCAATCGAATTTGATACAATAATATTGTATTTTGAATTGCAACGCCAGCGTATAATACTAGCCACTTGTCGGAAGGAAATTCAATTTCCTTCTAAAAATAATAATTATGTTATTGAATAATCAAACTGGCGTTTATGTTGGGTACAATCGCTGAACGAAGATCTACTCGTCCCACGTCATTGAAGCGTCACAGAAAGAGAATGCGTTAATTTTGCGGGGGATGAAACACAAGTAAAGATGTTGGTAAATACGCGCAAACAAATTCACCTAGGTAACGCAGTGCCGAGGAAGTTTATAATTATTTAATGGCAATTAAATTATGAAATACCGATACGCGTCCAGATGTAAATATTTAACCGTGCTTGTAATAATTAATGGATAATTATTTGAAAAGTCGAATCTTATTAACCGATTCAACATTCATTACACATTTGCTGTCAAAAGTATTTGTATAATTAATTGTATGATAGTGTAAGTTTTTATATGATAATAATTGCATGATTATGTTATACTAAATTCTATTGCATAACCATTGTGGTACATTTTTAAATAATTAATGAACTCAGTAACACGTGGTTTATAAATTGTTATAAATGCATATGTGGGTAAGTTTAAGGCGAACTCTCCGCGGTAAACTACTTACAAAGCTATTACTAATGTGGTATAAATCTTACGAAAATCTTCCTTCACATGGAAATTATAATCGAGTGTTTTTTGAGAAAACAGTTGGAATTAACGCAGGCTTTAAGTTTCAGCGAAAATTGTTGGCACGTGTAACATTTTATGCCATAAATTTATATATTTCGACGAATTTTACTCAAAATTTTGGAAGTTCGAATTTGTTGATAATAATGTTACACAATAAAGTTGTGGAAAATATTTGTAGGTTTTAATAAACTCAAGTCATGTCAGATGATTAAAATTAATTACTATAAATATCAATTAGACCGACTTAATAATGAGAAACAAAAAATAAAAACCTTTAACTTACAATGAGCTTGAAGTTTGCTACGTGGCGAATCGCCACACATATTGGACTTGGAAAATCTTTCAAGTTCAAAAATTGAAATCGACAATTTTTTGTGTTAATTTATATTTTTCACTATGTTTATTGTTGTATTTGTCGATTTCAATTTTTGAACATAAAAAATTTTCTTAGTCAAAAACGTATGACAATTTGCCACGTGGCAAATTTCAGGCATATTAACTTACGTTGTTTAAAATAATACTTATATTTTATATTCTGTATATTTTTTATCATACTTCAATTTTGTATCATATTATTTTAATATATATTGATAATTATCTAAAAAACAATTAATCACGCCAATCTGAATTTGTATTCGAATTTGCAAATCACCTTCATGGCAAAAACAATCCATTTCAATTATGAAAATGAGAATAATTTTTCTAATTGCAAATCTTCGTTCGACGATTTCCTCCAATCCTTTGAACAGCCGTATTATTTAACTAAATGAATCGCATTGTAACATTGCACTCAAATGATTTCAGCGTTCGATAAAATGTGTGTTAATGTACAATTTGAATGCATAAAATGCATTAATAGTCGGCGGGTAACATTTTGATATTAATTTCCAGCGAATGAACATCATTGACGGTCGAAAAATATAATATATAACAACAATTCAGCGACCTAATTGAGTTTCTTAATTGAAAATCCATTATTAAAATATTAACACACATATTATTCCGTGAATGAAAACCCATTGGAAGGATTTACTTCGTGAAAGTCAATTTTTAATGTTCAATATATGCGAGATAAAGCAGCGATAAACCGAAATACCGGAATAAAAGAGGTTTTCGACAGCAGTCACTGTTTGCGGCTGATTTATCGTGTTCGCTTTCGATTTGCCGTATCTTCTTAGAAAAGAATATTTATATTTAAATTATTTTAAAGATTCCCATCGAAAACAGACAATTTATTTTCCCCTCGGTGGCTTTATTTTCGACTTTCTACTGCATAAAACGATGTAAAAGGCACAGCTTAATGCAGTTTCATAGATTTACTCGAACTTCGAAAACGATAATGACACGATACTGCATGTTATTATATATACATAATGTTCTGTAAAATTAGCAACTTGGTGGAGTCAGTTTTATGCTACGAAATTGCTCATTATAATATAAGTTTGTATTCTTGTACTTTTTTTTGTAAGCTTAAATTTAACAAATTTAATTTTCAAAAGTTAAAATTAGTAAAATTAAATTGTTTAATTGTAATAATTGATTGTTATCAAATATTGTCCGCAGTCAATTATCTTTATTGAAACGAGATACGCGATGCTAATATATTTCGAATATATATTCAATATATTGACATTTGTATTTCATATGTGTTTGTCGTAAATGGTCCATATGTTCATAATAAATTACAAGTATAATACGCTCGGAACACAATAATACAAACAAAATACCATATTTCGTGCTAAGATGTCAGTTTTGAAATAAATTTAGTATCACCTTCAAACATGTTTGTTTTGAAATTATAGACGCTGCATGTATATTTTTTCATTTCATTTTCCAAGGAAATGCATTGAAAAAATGATAAGATGTGAATTACGATTCAAATCAAGCAAACTCTGACACTGTGCGTTGTAAATATTTTCTCTCGTTCGTTGATTTTATTGCGACGATACTTTTATTATAAATATATTTGTTAGTTTACCATATTTTGAAAATATATTCGAAACATACAACAATTATGAGATGCGAATTCTCCAATTTACACATAGCACTTTGCCCAATTAATGACCTAGAGTATCAATAAATAAACTATAAACTGCAAAAGTGATTTTAACAATATTTCTATTTCCAGTAAATTTACACCCAATTCATAGATGTTCTAAAAGTTTGTAACATTTTTTTTGCAACGAATTGAAACATCAATTTAAAATTGAAAAAGTAAAATTTCAACGGATGTACAAATTTTAATTTCAAATTGTTCAGAAACGCGGATATTAGTGTCATAAGAAGTACGAATGCAAGCCCTTCGAAGATGCTAATGAATGAGGAAATTGTAAATTGCAAAGCGCAAGTCAAATGACTGTTTTATATTGTCACTTTATGCACGTGCATTGTGCAAATGGCACATTACTCCATAAATATTTCGAATTTTAAAGTACGCTTTTATTACAGTATTCCGCGCGTATAAAACTTATTAAAAATGAATAACATTTTTTTCGTTTCTTTGACACACCTGAAATCCTCTTTAAATTTATAAATCGGAAAATCATTTTTTTATCGAGTCGTCCATTGATTTTCCATGAATACGAACTTCCGCTACATTTCACTCCTCACAACATTCATCGCTTCAAGGACAAAACTTGATAGTTGCAACTATTTATTTACAAGTTATAATATATTTACGAAAGCAATATGACATCGGAATTTGTCGAGAACAAAAGTTGAAAGAAAAATGGCTAGTTACATGGGAACGGGAGAAAGTGGCAAAAAATTGTCAACGTTAATATAAATTAATTTAAATGGCACAATTTTAATTTTAACCGCACTTAACTGTAATTCATTCATGCATTAAAGATGCCATAAAACCGCAACTTATATAAATCAAGAACATTTCCGCCGACAATCTTCCACGAGGTAAATAAAGGGGAAGTTACCATAACTCACAATTATCTCAAAATTTCCAGTCGCAATACTTCGTTCATTGAAGCAGACACTATAACGGTTCATCCGAAATTTCACTTCTTCGTAGTTCCACATATCGTAATTTTTGATAAAATTCAAGTCAGTAGTTTGTAAAGCATCGAATTAAGAAAAAGTGACTTCTTCAAATGTGCAAAAAGAACAAAATTTATTTAAAGAAAAAAAAACATCAACAATTTAGTCCCTTCGAAGCCGCAGATACGACTCGAAAATTATTCAGCATGTTTGTAGATTGAAAATTGTAACATTTTCCTTGCCTGTCTACCCTTCTATTATTTTTTTTTTTTTTTTTTTATTTTCGTTTGAAATTTAACTTTTTATATTCAAAATTGATTGCAGTTTAAATTCGTTACGAAAATACATTGCAAACTCCCCGCATGCTAATGTTGAATACGTGTACGAATTTTGCAACTTTTTTTTTGACAAACTTTGATTTTTCGAATACAAGAAAAGCAAATAAAATAAAACACTCAAAAATTTCAATAAACCCCCCCGATTTCGCGTTTAACATTCCAAGCTGCATCTAGCCCGAGGATCAGCTTCAATTTTTCGTTATTCCGAGATTAAAAAAACGGTTCTAAGGAAGAATCGCAAACATCCTGCGCAAATTTTAATAACGTCGAACGGTGAACCAAAGACCGCCAGTCGTTTCGCAATCGTCGCGGACAATCCGTGCGCCATCAGTGGCGCAATTAAGCCACGATCAATCGACGCTGAAACAGAGCCCTGTGGCGATCCTTGGCGCGTGGACAACGGGAATTTTCAATTACTCGCGAGCAATTTTTCATGATATAATTTTAATTTCCTGAAGGGACGTTCCTGAGGCCGTAATCCAGTTACGCGGCGCGTGTTCCTTTCATTTCGAATGCGTCAGGGCGTATATCGTAATTACGACGTTACAGGGGCGACAGTATCTCCGCGGTATTTGTATGCATTCTTTGTGCCCCGGAGTCATTCAGCAAATGACATAATTAAACACATACGGATCCGTAACAACTGTTGATGACGCACACTACCGCCGCAAATAATAAATTGCGTCGTTGGGCGTTTTATGAAAAAAAAAAAAAAAAAAAAAAAGGAGGGAAGAAAAAAATAGGAGAAAAGGTTAGAGCGAACGACGGCAAGGGAAAAGGGCGAGAATGGCTGGCCGTAGGAAAAAGTCGTCGTCATTCCCACGGCCCTGAGAGCCGCGCCGATAAATAACGCGCGTTTAATTAGTCCGATCATTAATCCGAAGACGCCGCGCTTTTTATCGCCCGGTGCATTTTATCCGGCTGGGGACAATTAATGCCCGCGGATTCGCGCCATTAAACTTCGTCAACCCGGTGAAAAACGATAAATTTCTGGCCCTTGGACCGGAAAACTGGGAAAATTGAATAGTCAAATATGAAAAACTCAAAAATCCATGCGAAAGTATTCCGAAAACGCGAGTGATTCCGATCTAACGGTGCCCAAACGTCGATTAAACCTCATTTCAACAACGTGTAAAAAACTTCACTCCCGAATCACAAGAAAATCACAAACGAACTGCTTTCAGAAAACGGAATTGATAGAAGAAAACATTACCAACAGAAGAATGACTTTTAAGTCATCTTATAAATGTTCAAAAGTCTATGCGACGTATATTTAACGTTTATAACACGTTTTACTGAATTTCGACAATGTTCGGATCGCTCACTTTCCGAAAAAACTATGTTTCGACGTCGTATTGGCAAGTTTCGCGACAGAATCGACCGCCGGGAATTGGGAATAATACGCGGGACAGTTTGCCCCAGCTGTTTGTTCACTCACCGCTCGACTGTGAGAATCGCAACAATTCCGGTGTGGCACTTTCCGAACTGATTGCGCTAGCGCTCGCGGCACCGTGAGGTATATACCACTAATTCCGGGGCGCTTGCGATGCGTTCGGCGGTCGGTTGCGAACTGACTCCGACGGATTTCGCGAGCTCCCTTCCTACCACCCACGTGCTCGCTAACCGTCCGACGCTGCACGCGCTTCGCGAATTATAATGACTCGTTCGGTGTAATTGGCCAGTTATTAAGCGAAAAAAATTGCCGGCCGGGAATTCGGTATGCCCAGGTTTACCGAGATGCACGAAATCATTGCAAAAACCGTGCGAAAACAAATGTATATATATATACATATTGCGGCGCGTCGCTGCGCAACATTTCTCTATCATATTTTAATTAAAACATTTGCCGTCACGCGCTCGTCTTTTGTCTCGATCTATTTTTCAATTCCCCCGAGTAATAAAATTACGCCCTCGATATTTTTATTTTATTCGAAAAAGTTTGCGATTGAAATTTTGAAAAGCGAAGATGTAGAAACCGATTCAAAATTCGATTCCAACGTTGTTTTGCCGCGCGTTCTTCGTCGATATTCCTCGCGTTACAATCGTTTTTCTGAAATTACGTAAACGCGCAAAAAAATTAACCTCGATAACATTAATTCTTCGACGCACCTAAAACCAACGATTTGTTTGCATAACAGCGGCTCATTTTCATATATTATCCACGTTTCTCCGCTTCTATCTCGGGTTTTGAAAATGTTACGCGCGAAACTAAAACAGTTTCTAGCCATCTGATAACTATGCCATATATTTTTCTGGTCAATAAAAAATAAAAAAAAAGTCACTGGGGGAGGGAAAAAAGGAAAACATTCTGAATTAATTCATCAAAGCACGTCCCACTTTTAGCATCAAATCATAAAGCGATAATTTCCAGTTAAAGCGAGGAAAAAGTTCACATTTGAGAGTGCATCGAGAATGGCGGGAATTTAATACAATTTTTTATCGTACGGCATGTATCGGGAAAGTGAAAAATAATGTACGAAATGATACTCGGCGTCGCGAATCGAACGTATGAAGAGTATTCATCGCTGCGAGCGGCAATGGGTGCTCGTGACAACGCGCTTCACGAGCATTCTCTGTCCTCGAAATAAATCTCAAAAGTCGCGACACTGGCAATCCTGCATTGGCCTACAAACGACACGCCTCGAATTAATAATCACCCAACGATGTTGACTCGCGATCGAGTCGCGATCGAGGCACAAATGCCCGTTAACTCTTTGACGGCCATAAGTCTCCAATTGCAGAGCGATTTTTGCTAAACCCTTACACGTTCGTTCAATTTATATGTCAAAATCCCGCTGGGAATTACTCCAAATGGAAAGCGAACCTAATTTTAACGTTTTTACAACGTTAAAAGTAACATTGAAGGATGTCTACTTTAATGCTAGGAATCGACGTTAATTTAAAGTTAAATAATATTAATATTCATATTAAAGAAATTTTAATATTGAAATGATATAAATTCAATGTACTAAAAGTAAATAAACGTTATACAACCATCGATTCGACGTTTAATTCATTTGAAATATCTTCCATAATCAAGTTTAATTTAAATTCTTGCGATATGCATTCGACTTCATCGTCACGTTGATTCATATTTTATGTTGCCTGAACAGAAGTGATTACGTTAAAAAAACGTCTAAATTTTAGTATATCAAAATGATTGAATGTAAAAAATTTGATTTACATTTTGTGAAAATTCCCCAAAAATTTGTAAAGTATTAATTAACATTAATTTAAAGTTCTTAATACGAAAATGATCTAAATGTGAATTATTACGTAATTGAACGTTATATAATCATCATTTTAACATTAAATTTATTTTATGTATTTGTGATGATTGAGCTTCCTCGAAGTACTTATAATGTTCATTTGTTATCAGTGTAACATTGGCTCATATTTTAACTTGTTTGAGCAGATGTAAATAGGTACATTTAACGTTGAAAGAACGTTTAATCGGCAAATAATTAAATGTAAAAATTTGGTTTACGTTTCCTGAAACTTCCCCGCCGGTTTCTCGCATTTATATCCGCCATTTAAGGAAGTGACGCGAATATAAATCCAAACGGATATTTTCATCGCCATCATGATTTTGCATTCCATATCGACGCTCAGTTTTACGACCGCTCGATTTGTGACGATAAACGACCGGCGGGATGTTGATGCCGGTCGATTGAATTCGAAAATTAATTGTTCATATCGAATTTGCTAGCGTGGATGGGTTAATGAAACGAACAATTGGCCGAAGTGACTTTTTTCCGTCGAAGAATATCGAGCCTTGTTTTGGTACAGGAAATTTATTGTTACATTGATCGACCCAGCAACTCGATTACGTATGACTTAATTATTAAAAGAATAGATTTTTTATACTTCTCGTCGCAAAACTCGGTAGCTAATTTCATTAAAATGTATAATATTTCTATACAGCGGCTCGAGTTCAAATTTTTTTTGATCGCGATCAACTTTGCGAATAAAAAAGGCTACAAAAATTTCACGTTCAAGTAGAATCCCTCTAATTGGTCGTCGAGTTTCCAACTTTGTGTAATGTATGATTAAATAATTTAAAATCACTTTTTTCCGCATCGAAACTTCGCATCGCGAGTACCTCGCAGAATCATAAGTTCCAGTCAGAATTTATATTCAATTAAACAATATCGATTCCCTTCGGTATTTCGAAACTTAATTTCACGTGCTTTTCGTTCGAATGAAAATCGGTCCATTAGACCGTGAACTTAAAACAGGGCTAATAGACGAATTCAGAGAATCAATATTCAATGTTTAAGTCATTTACGTTTATGAAACGTCGATTCGACGTTTTAAATGAATTATGTTTCGTGCGAATATTTCAAAATGTTATTGATACGTATAAAACGTTGAATAAAAGTCTTTAAGACTTGTTTGACGTACATTATACGTTTGTGAGACATTCCAACAGATTATTCTTTTCGATAACAACAAAAGTGAACGCTTTCGACATTTATTTTGAAAAAAAAAAAAAAAACATTATCGAGATGCAGACGAAATTTGAAAATTATTTCATTCATTGAACATAGCAAGATGTTCATAAAACGTTTGTTAAATGTTTTAACAAATTTTTGTTTAGAGCCAGGATCAAAAACTAAATAACCAAAAAGTTTCCATCATTTAATCCAAACAATTGTACTTCAAAAACACCTTACAAACTGTATCTATGAGTAAACCAAACAAAACGTTCAATACACATTCATAATACGTATCAATAATGTTTAAAGATTTTTCATCCGAACAAGATAAAAAGCTAAACTGATCAAAGCTATCCTGTCAATTTTTCGGGGGAAAAAGAAAATTAATTCGCCGCTTTTTAGAAACAATTCACAAATACGACGGAATAGGCGAGGCCAGAGTTAAAAGATTTATCGTCGAAATTAACAATAAACGTCGTGGCGTGAAATTCTTACGCTTCGCATTCAACGTTAACCGCAGCTTAACGTTCGCGCCGGCTGTCTTAGGTACACACGGAATGTAAAAAGTATCGCTGCGGCGGCACGCAGTTGGTCGCACAAAAGAAGTAGCGCGGCTCAGTGATAGGTCAGCCCCGACCTTTTTCCATACATCACCGCCGACAATAGTCCGGCATTGTAGCAACGTCTACCCAAGCCGGCCATTGTGCATGGTCAGTCCCTGGTGAGGACCCCCCCCCCCCCATTGACCCCACCTCCTACTGTACCAAAAAAAAACAACCAAGCCCACCAGACCCCCCTACCGACCGTAAGCCGCCTTCTGCTTGAAAAAAAAAAAAAAGACTAAGTTGGTCTACACTGATACACCTCGACATCGTGCAGCACACCA